>CAJHQQ010004381.1:0-29206 GCA_905132885.1 Moricandia moricandioides | reverse complement strand
GTGATGATCATAACTATGACATATCTGCGAAGATGTACATATGTTTTTCAACCGGGGATCTTTTTATATCTTATTTCTACTTTTAAAGCCAATGACATTCATAGCAGTATAGCACCAACCGCCAATATCAATTATGTAATACTATAATCCAAGAAAAATTGTTATTCATCGCCCCAACCAAAATGTATGTTTACACGAATAATAAATAAGCTAGCTAAAGCATTATTTTGTTATTGTTTATCCTTCCATGCACGATGATAATTGTACTTTATTTTCTATGGTTATTAAAATAATAAATCAAAATTCTGCCCATTATATAAAAATAGTATAAAAATTCGTAAAGTTCAAAATTAAAAACCAATCAATGGTAGTCGGATAATAAGAAAGACTTGGGCTAAGACATAAACCCATCAGTTTTGAGTTCAAATCCTGTTATATATTAACTAAAAGTTGCCATTATCTGGTCAAGATGAAAATGAACCATGTCTTATTAGATCTCATTAGAAAAATCAAAACAAAATTAGTCTCTATTCTATTGGAAATTAGTTGAGTTTTAGTCCACATATTCTCAAATTAAACAAAAGGAAATTAAAATTGGAAGAAGGAAATGGCAAAGCATAGTGTGGTAGATAGAACTAGAGATATCACTTTTGTTTCAGTAGCTTTCTAGCTAATTAATTTGAAGTTGAAATTGTCAAACCTATCTTTTTCACACATACATGTGCTTTAACAATATTTACACCCGTTAAAGTCTTTACAGATTAAGACCCTTTTAAACTTTTCAATGAGAAAACTTTTCAATTTCTCCCTCTTGTGTTCTTTCAAACTCGTTTGATTTCACATTGTAGACAAACTATATTTCCGCAGACTACATACCTTTTCTGGGAACCAGTCATACCTTCATAGTTCGGGTAACATATGTTTAGAAATGTGGATGGTAATTGGTGGATAAAATTATTTTTAAGCACACTTCAAAAAATACTTAAACATATTAGTAATTTCCAAAAAGATATTTAAAACCAGAGGAAAATTAAGAAACATGGTCTTAATTAAGAAGACAATATCAATAAAAGTTTTGCTTAAATATAGAACCCAATAGCTTGTCTGATGATAGGAAATAATGCGCTTTCATGCAAACTAAAGCAAGATGTCTTGAGGCCTGGATGTTACCGTTTATAGAATGCAAGCAAAGTGTCTTGCATGTCAAGCTGATAGGCAAAAGTTAAAATGATCGACTTGCATGTGTCACATGCATGAAACTAGATTTTATTAGGAACTTCAAATCGAAAATTTGAAGTTTGTCACATTTAAAACGGTTTAAGATGGAGACTTTATGAATTTTTATGTGTTATTAGACCACGTAACACCAATTGCATGAGTAAAGATTACAGCGTAATTTTGTATATAAAAAGTAGAAACGTTAGCTTAGGACAGACACTACATTCCATTGGTTTTGATACGGAAGTTCAATAGTTTACAGGCCGGCTCTTGTTAATAATTCTCCGAAAAATTATCTCTCCAAAAAGATTTAAATAAGATTTAACTGAATATTAACTAAGACCACATAAAATAAAGTAAGGTTGAATGGACTTGTACGTATTTATAAGACTTGATCACCCAAAGTCCACATACAACCTAACACTAATCTTAAAAGAAATCAATTCTCTTTCTCTTCCTCTGCCTTCTCCTCGTCTTCAATGGCTGATCACAATAACACTTCTTTAAAGGAAAAATCCTTCACGAGCTTAACCGATTGCTTACAAAGTTCATTAGAAATGGATAGTAACTCACTAGAAAAGGTCTTCAATAATACTTCCCTTTTCCAATCGATTTCACCGTCCAATACGGGACAAATAGTGAATTACCCTTACTTAAACCTCAATCCGTATTCTCCAATAGTCTCTTCTTCCTCCAACGAAGCAAACCCTAAAGAGAGCCTCGGGGATAAGAGTGGCTCAATGGAGGATAACCAACACGGTGTTGGTGAAAGCTCCAAGCAGTTGTGAGTTTTTTTCTTCCATTTCTCCTATCAAAATGTGAATTAAAGGTGGATTATGTGTCCAAAAACAATCTTTCAGACACGTTACTCGTTTTTTTTCTAGTAAATTTTTGTATGATAAAATTATACTTGTTTAAACTTTGAAACCCTAGAAACTAATATGCTTTGTGGATGCATGATGGATGATGATTATGGTTAGGACAAAACCAGGTAAAGGAAAAGGAGAGAAGAAGGAAAGAGAAGCTAGAGTTGCCTTTATGACCAAAAGCGAGATTGATCATCTTGAAGATGGTTATAGATGGAGAAAATACGGACAAAAAGCCGTCAAGAACAGCCCTTATCCAAGGTTCACTTCCTCACTACATCCCAATTTAAATATTATATATCATAATATGAATGCAAGAGTTACGTATGCGTTTTCAGGAGTTACTATAGGTGCACAACGCAAAAATGTAACGTGAAGAAACGCGTAGAGAGATCGTTTCAAGATCCTTCGATCGTTATTACAAACCTACGAAGGAAAACACAACCATTCTGATCCCGTCGAACTTTGAGGGTCATGTGGTCGCGGCCGAACACCTATTAGGTCACCGTGGAGACGGTCTGCTCCATAGGCTTCTCACGTCACCATCAAGAGTTTCTTATGATGAATCATTCTCCGGTCAATTATCAGTCGGTGGGGATCGGTAATCGTACGGACATAGTCATCATAATAATAGTAATCATCGAGAAGTTGTTGACTATGGTCTTCTTCAAGAACATTGTTCCTTCAATTGCTTTTGAAGCACGAATCTTGAAGGAGAGAGAGAGAGAGAGAGAGAGAGGAGAGGAGAGAGGATCCAAAATACTTTTTTAGGTCATATATATGTATATAATGCATTTATGAATACATTTTTATAAGTAGGTATATTTACTATACATGCATGTGTATATATTTCACAAACAACCTACTTTGTTATTTGAATTTTGGTTCGTAAAATAGTTATGCTTTTTGAAGGTGACCATGTTTTAAAATTCTTAACTAATTTGTCTTTAGACCCTTTGTAGTTGTTCACGTAGATAAAACGTTTTTTTTTTGACTATTTATTTAAAGAAAAAAGTTTAACTGTTGCTAAAAACGTACAGACAATATATCTGATGCGACCAAACAATCTTGAACAATGGTCCAACAACCGAGTGAAAAACAGCTGGTGCTCTACACCATGTTCTTCCTTGATGCTCACGTCTTTGGATTCACGCATGGACAATCAACTTCCACAATGTTTTAGAGTATCACAGCTCTTTGATATGTTTAACCAGTTATGTAAAATTATGTTTCTACAAATCTGGTATCCAGATATATTCGAGACAGTATAAGAAACATCAAAATGGAACAAACAAAAAAAGAACTAAGAAACATTTGGTTGGGAGGAGCTTAAGCTACTCGTCTGCAGCAGCAGAAGAGTGGTGAGGGAAGCTAGCCCACACGTCTTGCCATGTCATCTTCCCCTCTGCGACTGAGCTCACGACAGAGGCTGCCTCCTTCAAGCTAACTCGCACTTGGTCTTTGCTGTCTCTTTCTCTGATTGTCACCGATGTATCCGAGTCCACTGTTATTGCAAATGGCACTCCCAGCTCATCTGTTCTCGCATATCTTTTCCCTATCGATGTACCTTTTCATCCACCACACACAAAATCTTCAATTGGTTTCGAGATTCTATACAACTTCCAGTCTTTTTCAGAACTGATTTTACTTACCAGTGATGTCAATCTTATGTGAGATGCCAACAGAAGTGAGTTCCTTAGAGATCACTTTGGTTGCTTCCTCGAATTGTTGGTTCTGAACAAGCGGGAAAACCGTGCACTTGATGGGAGCCACAAGAGGAGGGAAACGGAACACGTTCAACTGCTCGTCCCCTGCTTTGCTTGGCCTTGTGCTGAAACAATGCTCGTACAGACAATATATGATCCGACCAATCCCGAAAGATGGTTCAATCACTGAAGGAGTGGAACACTCGCTGGTGGCTCTTTCTTCTTCTCCTTTGAGATTGACACCATATTCTTCTTGATGATCACGTTTTTCTCGACGGGTACACACGAAGAACTCCACTTCCCCTTTAGATTCCAGGGTTGCTTTCATCTCCATAGCTTCTTTCTCATTCATTGCCTAACACAAAGCATGTACTTTATTATAAAACAGTACCACCATGAGGCAAAGAACCTTTTACTACAATGATGAAGAGCTTTAAACTACCTCCAAAGACTCTACTACATTCTTTTGATTTCCCTTGAATGCAAGACCCAGCTCTTTCTTCACAGGATTAATCACAAGTTTCTGAAAGAAGAGAGAAACACATTAATAACCAAGTTATTAAAACAGAGATCGGAAATGTTGACTCGAGTATATATATACCTCTACTTCTTTAGGTTCTGCATATTTCTCTTCAGCCACAAGAGCAACGCCACTTTTTTCCTGCCATACAACAATTGTATCCACAATATAATTTAGTATGTTCAAATAGTTGCCAAACGAAAACATGAAAAACGAAGTAAAGGGTAAGTTTCTTACGGAGTGAGCACGCAAGTCGTAAGCAGACCTATCTGCAATGCCAACACATTCAATCCATCCATATGAACTCTCAATCTCAGCATCCCAGCAATCTGCTGCATAGTGGGCCATTTCATTTGCTAGATGCTGGCGAAAACGCAGCCGTTCCTTGTCTATACCAAGGCGGGTAAGGAACAAATAAACTCTCCCAATGAAGTACCCTAGAGTTTCGTTTGTTAAACAGTTCCCTATTCAAATACAATTTTCACACATCAATGAGAAATTCTTAAAAGAGGGATACTGTGTGAACGCATAGTATAATTACAAATACTAACCTTGGCAACAGCTTTCGCCAAGGCAAAGCTTCTTCGCAGATTGGCAAGACGTTTGTTCTTCTCGTGGAAACATGAGGAACTCCAACTTTGATACATCAGAGAATTTAGGATGGGACTTATTCTCAGGATCAACAAAGTGTTCAATTTCTGCAAGAGTGAATTCACGAACTCTTAGAAGACCTTGACGAGGAGATATCTGCAAACAAAATATGCTACTTATTGAACCAATTCATCACAGATAAGAAAAGTCGAGGCTGAGATAAACACATCCAACATCAAGCAAAGCAGTAAGAAGCGTTGAAGGATAATCACCTCGTTTCTAAAGGCTTGACCAATTTGAGCAGCAGCAAAAGGAAGTTTCCTCCATTGTAATAATACAAGTCCTTAAAGTTCACAAAGATGCCTTGGCTGTTTCAGGACGCATGTAACTGACACAAAAAAAAACAGAACTGATTAAACGAAACACAACTCAGGAAATAAAGAAATTCAGGAACAATCATAAAACGAAGAATGCTCACCCAGGAATCAAACCAGATGGACCATGGATGTTTGAAACATCAAGTTAAACGGGTAAGGATCAGAGAGTGGGTTCTTGGTGTCCGGAGGCAGTGATCTCATACTCTTTAAAGCTTGGCACCAAGCTCTTCAGGGGAGTAATCTTCCATAACAGCAAGAACATCCTTAATTCAGAGCTTTTCTCAGCAGAGATGGTAAGATCTTTCTCCAGCTTATCAGTGCAGTAGTCTTTAAGCAAATGATCCGCACGGTGACAAGTTCCAGTATTTCTCATCCTTGACCATAAGATCAGTGAACTTATCCACATGACCAGATGCCTTGAGTACAACCTCTGGTGTCACGCATGGACAATCAACCTCAAGCATGTTCTCCTCAAGAACGAAATGCTGGAAAAAAACAAAATCAACTATCATGTAAGAACAAAGCTAACACTTGGCTCAAACCGATGCTCGATTTGGAAATTCAATCCGTTTTTGTTCGGTATGTCTAAACCGACCGGTTTGATAGATGTGAATTTGAATCTCTTTACCTGACGCCAGAAGCTGAGAAACAAAACCAAAATCAACTATCATATAAGAACAAAGCTAACACTTGTTTCAAACCGAAGTAAACCGATGCTAGATTTAACAATTCAATTCGTTTTTTGTTCGGTATGCCTAAAACGACCGGTTTTGATAAATGCGAAATAGAAACTCTTTAACCTGACGCCAGAAGCTAAGAACATTGGATTTGACGGCGCAGCCAGGAGGACCGTAATCGAACAGCCCCGCTACGCCACGGTAGATCTTGAAGGAAGGGATGTAGAACAATCGACGCTCGAGAGTATTGACGACGGCTTGTCGGAACGCCTCGCGGTTGAGAGTGCCGTTTCCGGAGCTGGCGATTGTTGACTGGAGCTGCTTCTCGACGGCGGATTTCTCGAGCTTGAGTTTGTTGAGGAGGTCGATGGCGGCGTCGATCTCCGGCTTCGCTGCACGGGAGGCTTTGAGAGCGCGTACGACGTTACCTTGGGATTCGACGGAGGAGGATTTCTCGGAGAGAGATTGGCGGAGAGATTGCTCGGTGGCGTCCATTGGAAGAGGTGTGATGGATTCGCGAGCGTAAGATTAAAGCAGAGAGAGAGAAGAGTATCCACTATACAGTAGTGTTTAAGAAAGATGAGATAACCTTTGGACTGACCTAGCTGGTTTGGGATCCACTCAATTTTATTTTTGGGTTTCTTCACGATTGAATTTTAAATCAGTTACTATTTAAGCATAAACTTCGGTTTCCGGTTCTTTTGGGTTTAGAGATATATGAACCAGTGGGGTCTTTTATAAAATTAGTTTCGATTTTTTTATTAAGAACAAACATCGGTTTTCTTTATAAAATTTGGTTACCTTTTTCTAATTTTCATTCAATTCTGGAAACATATTGGAAACTTGCTAATATCTGTAGAAAATTTAGAACCTCAAGTCCGATTTAGTTATGGTTTAAATGTGGTTTGGATTTTTAGATGATTTCAAATAGATCAAATGAAAATATCCGATGATTCAGGATTTTCAGATAGAATAATAGCCAATTATCATCTGTAGAAAATTTAGAAACTCAAGTCCGATTTAGTTATGGTTTAATGTGGTTTGGATTTTTAGATGATTTCAAATAGATCAAATGAAAATATCCGATGATTCAGGATTTTCAAGATAGAATAATAGCCAATTATCATTTTAAAGCTTTTTGTTGCAAAAAAGCTTTATTAAGTCAAAAATAACAAAAATAATATTTTAAATTTTAAATTTTTAAATTTTTATTTTATTTTAAAAATTTTGAACGCACCCTCAAACTTTACCATGTAACTCTGATACTCTAAGTATAATGAGTTAGCTCTATGAATATAAATGTGTCATTTACACTTTTAATAAAACCTATTTTGATCATTTTTTTTTCCTTTTTGGAAATATTTTGTGATACAAAAAATTTAAGGCTATCCTATGACATTTCTTAAAATATTAAGTTAATTCAAGTAGATGAGATTAAAATTATTAGATCATTTTAATATTTTCACATACTTCACTTTTTATATAATTCAAATCTTTTTATAATATTAGATATTCGCAACATAATTTTCCAGTCTATAAATTATATTAGATATGAATTTATTTAAAAATTAAAATTTATTAAATATTTAGATATATAAATTATATTTAAGGTATTGAGATACCCATTTTGATGGTTTGTGTTTAATTTGGTTCCAATTTTTGGATATAGAACAAACAAGAATCATTTGAGTTTTTGTGATTTATCTAATTTTCATTCGGTTCGATTCTTTGCATTTCAGATAAAATACTAAGGCTTAATTTACTATTTTGGTGTGTTAAATTTAATAGTTTGTGTTATGAGAAAACAACATGGCCCAAATTGATCCAAAACAACTTAGAAAAGAAAAACAAATGATATGATCATTATGAAAAAATGAAATCATATGCATATGTATCTGTGGATAATTTTATTTGAACATTTATGTGATACTGGTAGTTTTAATCATAAAATTTATTTGATGTCGATCTATTGACCTTCGCATTATTTATAGGTATTTATTTCATATGAAGTTTATTTTAGTATAAGTGAATGTGGTTCTATGTTTATAAGAACGCAAACAGGCTTAATATACAAAAAACTTGTTTATTTTGGAAAAAAAGATCCATAAATTAAATTTGTTGAATTTTTTTAGGGTAAATTTCATTTCTACCATAAGTTTGAAACCACTTTTAAATTTATCTTTAATGAATGATTATTTTCAAAAATACCCTTAAATTTTGATGAAAATAGACTTACTTAATTTTTTTGAATATTTATAAAAAAATAGAAACTCAACCTAACTACTTTAACACTAAACTCAATGTTAATATATTTTTGATAGTGTAGTATTTTTGTAAAAATTGTACTTAACTTATACTATTCTTTAAAAATTTCTCAAAATTTTTAATAGTGCTTTAAGAAATAAAATAAATGAATCAATCTCTAAATTTTTGTTGGTAGTAAAAATATGATAGTAGATTTTATTCCATATTTTTTGAAAATAAATGTATGTATGATTGATAAGAGTTTTAACATGTAAACGATTGACAATTCATACATAATTTTTGGTTGTTATCACAAAATAGCATAAAATTAAGAAGTTGTCATTTTTCGCGTGAATAATAAAAAAATGTTCAAATACTAAAAATTTATTATTATATTTAATATAAAAATTTAACATATTTGATTAGTTTATATATTTTGGATATTTTATTCCAGAGAGTTTTGGATAAAAATAAGAGTGTTAAATTTTATTTCAATTTCAAAAATGATTATACCTTCTTTATATATATATATAATATATATTAAATCTACTATATCTCAAGCCATGTCTTTTTATTAGCTAAAGGTATTTTGTTTTCAATCCTTTATGTTTTTTCTTTTGTTTGAAACAAGGGACAATTTGAATTTTATAGCTCATAGATCAAAGCAAACATGACTTGGTTGTTATAGCTAATTTTTCCTTAAGGTGGAGCTTTCTATAGTCATAATATATCTCTGGAGTTTCTTTTATATTTTCTGGAGTCATATACTTGTTAGTAACAAAATTCTTGTATAAGTAATCCACTTTCGTTATGGTTAATCTGTACTTCTCTGTCTTGATTTTACGTAAGGAAACTTCAGTAATAGATATAAGATGTTTCACTATTGACTAACATTGACACTCCATCCTTTTAACATATATGAATGCCATTTCAGAGCTGGTCTTGGTCGTTTATGGATCATTGGGCCTTGAATATATTTTAATCCACTATATAAATTCTAGACCGTTGGTACTTTCATTTTCATATATCTACTTGAGAAAAGAGACCAACCAAATGTGTTTTGTGTCAACTCACGTTAGAGAGATGGATGGAGAAACTGTGGAGAGTGTGAACTAAGGGAAGGATAACTATCAAGACATGCATGATAAGATTTTTTACATTCGTGAGTTTCTTTGCTTTCTTTGTGCTTCTAGTTCGTAAATGTGTCAGGTTTTGGTTAATATGTATACAAGTAGGATAAGTTTACACACATCAATGTGTTCCAATAATGTTTTTACGAGTGTCCCTACAAATGTATTTTGACTAAATTTTCAAATTTCCTCCCCTTTATCGTATAATTTCTTACACCTTTTTTTTCGCTTCTTGAATTATCTCTTCAACTTTTCAAGCTTAACAATACTAAAATAAGTTTCCTGCCAACAAAAGAAACTACAAAACGGGATACATCATTGCTATAGCTGTTGTATTGTCGGTGTTTATTCTTTTCAATATCCCACAGTGATATGTAAGACTATCTCCAATCTTATTTTCACTTTTCTTTCTTTTTGGAATTTTTTTTTATTTCAACACTATTTCATTTTTCACTTCAAACTGAAGCAATAAATATTATTGCTTCAAATTTCAAGATATACTATTCACATCTTTATTTTTTGAAGATTAACTTTTCTAATTATAATTCATCCCTTTGTGGACAACAAATTGATTCTTAATTTTACTTATTCTTATATTTTTCAAAATAAATTATATACATTAGTATGATGTACTTTGTTTGTTTCTTCATGTACTAAAATTATTATATGATAATGTTTAATATAATATTAATTGTGCTAGATTATTGTTAAAACAAAATAATTGAGTACCATAAGTAAACATTAAAAAGTGGAAGATAATATTAATAAATTATGATAATTGGAGATAGATTATAATTGAAATATTCATTTTACAAGAAATGAAGTAACATTGGATTAAATATTTTATTTATTTTGAAAAAGAAAATTTTGAAAATCAAAAATGAAACCAACTTTTAAAAATGTATTAAGGGTTTGATTGGCAAAACATTTGGAAAAACATTATGCTTCATATTATCCAATCAACATTTACTGGAAAACATTTAGAGAAGCATATACAAGATGCTAATACTCTCAAAATGTTTTTTTGCTCAATGTTTTCATATGTAGCTTCTAGTAGAATATTTACATTTATAATATATAAAAATAAGAAAAAAATATCTTTATTTTATTTAATAATATCAAAATTATATTTATATCAAAAAATACAATTTTTATTTTTGAAATAAATTTTACATGTCAAAATATTTTAATTTATTTAAAATAAAATAGTATTTCACTTGTAAAATACAAATTAATTTATATAAATAAATATGATTCCTTAATTTTAATAACAAAATAAAAAAAACTGATATATATTATTTAAAAACAAATATATTATGTATTAAATAGTAATGTTTATGATAATTTTAAAATACTATTGCTCAACCAGTTTCTTTATTAAATATTTTAATGAGAGCATACATTTTCTAGAACGTACTACCTTTACAAATTACGTTATTGTTTTATCATCAGTTTTATCAATCAAAGTCTAACCCAGCTGCTCTTTCTATTTTCTCAAGACATTAAAGATAATAACCAATTAATGTAAAATTACAAAAAGAAAATATCTGACTAATTGAAAAAACTGACATATCTTTCAAGTTTCAACTAAAAATAAAATTATTTATTAAGCTGAATATATAGAACTATTGTAAACAAAATACAGAAATATCATACAAATTAGAAAATAAAATCTATACATAAATAAATTTATTTAAAAAAAAAATATAACTCAGATTATCTCGGGATGTAATAGATGGATAACATATATCATACTATCTGTAAAAAAATATTTGATCATTTTTTTTACAACAGAAAACTAAAAATTAGAAAAATCTAAACTACGATCAAAACCAATCCGGCATCGAAGTGCCAACATATGATACAGTTGAAGGAGAGCTTCTAGCACCAAGTTTATCCGCAATTGTAAAAAAAAAACTAACTAAAAAAGGATCATTTCTGAAATGAGTAATTATTTTTCTTTCCCTTCCCTTTTACTCTTAAGGCAGTGAGTACTCAGTAAAAAGAAGTATAAAACCGTGTATAATAATGGACTGATTGTTCCGCTGCTGAAATCGTGGATAATTAATTAATAGCATAAAATTATAAAGAAATTAAAAAAGAAAAATCCGAGAAGCCCTAAAAACCCTTGCACGTCTTCACTCTCCACTGCAGAAGCCGACATAACCAAAAGCAAAAGCAGGGAGAAGAAAGAAGAAGAAGAAGAAGAAAAAATGAGCAACCATTGCTTACACCTCTCTCCCAATCACTCTTCCATCTTCACCTACTCCAAGCTCTCAAACCCTAGATTCTTCTCCCGCTCCGCCATCAACTACAGAGCAAAACCGAGACTTAGCTCCCCTTCTTCTCCCTCCTCAACCTTCCTCCCATGCCTGAATCGAAAAGGGTCCGTCGTCACTCGGGTCCTCAACTCAGTCAACTCAGATCTCGACGAAAAGGCCAAACCTTTCTCACCGGAGATTGTCGGAAAGAGAACCGATCTGAAGAAGATCATGATCCTCGGCGCTGGTCCGATTGTAATAGGACAAGCCTGCGAGTTCGATTACTCGGGGACTCAAGCTTGTAAAGCCTTAAGAGAAGAAGGTTACGAGGTTATCCTCATCAACTCCAATCCAGCAACCATCATGACCGACCCGGAAACAGCTAACCGGACTTACATCGCTCCGATGACTCCTGACCTCGTCGAGCAAGTTATCGCTAAGGAGAGACCCGACGCTCTCTTACCAACCATGGGTGGCCAAACCGCGTTGAACCTCGCCGTCGCTTTAGCAGAGAGCGGGGCTTTAGAGAGATACGGAGTTGAGTTGATCGGTGCTAAGCTTGATGCCATCAAGAAGGCGGAAGATCGTGAGTTGTTTAAGGATGCCATGAAGAACATTGGTTTAAAGACTCCACCTTCAGGGATTGGGAACACTCTCGACGAGTGTTTCGACATTGCTGAGAGGATCGGTGAGTTCCCTTTGATTATTAGGCCTGCGTTTACTTTAGGTGGTACTGGTGGTGGCATTGCTTATAACAGAGAGGAGTTTGAGTCTATCTGTAAAGCCGGTTTGGCTGCGAGTGTGACCAGTCAGGTTCTTGTGGAGAAGTCTTTGTTGGGTTGGAAAGAGTATGAGCTTGAGGTGATGAGAGACTTAGCTGACAATGTTGTCATCATTTGTTCCATTGAGAATATTGATCCTATGGGTGTGCACACTGGTGACTCCATCACTGTGGCTCCTGCGCAGACGTTGACGGATAGGGAGTATCAGAGGCTTAGGGATTACTCCATTGCGATTATACGTGAGATTGGTGTTGAGTGTGGTGGGTCTAATGTGCAGTTTGCTGTGAACCCGGCTGATGGTGAAGTTATGATCATAGAGATGAATCCTAGAGTCTCGAGATCTTCTGCTCTTGCTTCCAAGGCTACGGGGTTTCCCATTGCTAAAATGGCGGCCAAGTTGTCTGTTGGGTATACCTTAGATCAGATTCCTAATGATATTACGAGGAAGACTCCGGCGAGCTTTGAGCCTTCCATCGATTATGTTGTGACAAAGGTTCGCTGCTCTTTCTTGTGCATACTATTAGCTGTTTCTATGTTTCTAGAGGCTCTTGACTTTGAATATTTATTTTGTTTAGTTCTTTCTGTTTCTTTATCATGCAGATTCCTAGATTTGCATTTGAGAAGTTTCCAGGATCTCAACCCTTGCTGACGACTCAGATGAAATCTGTTGGGGAATCTATGGCTCTTGGTCGCACATTCCAAGAATCTTTCCAGAAAGCTCTGAGGTCTCTTGAGTGCGGTTTCTCAGGATGGGGTTGTGCAAAGATTAAAGAACTAAACTGGGACTGGGATCAACTAAAGTACAGCCTTAGAGTTCCAAATCCGGACAGGATCCATGCCATATATGCTGCCATGAAAAAGGGTATGAAAGTTGATGAAATCCATGAGTTGAGCATGGTAGACAAGTGGTTCCTAACACAGCTTAAAGAGCTTGTGGACGTGGAACAGTATCTTATGTCTGGACCGTTGTCAGAGATCACAAAAGAAGACCTTTACGAAGTTAAAAAGCGAGGTTTTAGTGACAAGCAAATAGCCTTTGCTACAAAGACAACTGAGGAAGAAGTCCGTACCAAGCGAATCTCTTTAGGAGTTGTTCCATCTTACAAGAGAGTAGATACATGTGCAGCAGAGTTCGAAGCGCATACACCTTACATGTACTCTTCATACGATTTAGAATGTGAGTCAGCACCAAACACCAAAAAGAAAGTTTTGATTTTGGGAGGAGGGCCAAACCGTATTGGCCAAGGGATTGAGTTTGATTACTGTTGTTGCCACACATCTTTTGCCTTACAGGTCTGTGTCTAGATGATCTAAGTGTCTCTCTCCAGCTTTGTTTTGCTTAAGATTACTTACAGATTGTTTTGAACTTAATTGCAGGACGCTGGATATGAGACTATAATGTTGAATTCAAATCCTGAGACTGTATCCACAGATTATGATACTAGCGATAGGCTCTACTTTGAACCTCTCACAATCGAGGACGTTCTCAATGTTATTGACCTTGAGAAACCTGATGGAATAATCGTGCAATTTGGTGGTCAAACTCCTCTGAAGCTTGCTCTCCCAATCAAAAACTATTTGGATAAGCACAAGCCCATGAGCTTGAGTGGTGCGGGGCCTGTTCGCATCTGGGGTACGTCACCTGACTCCATTGATGCTGCTGAAGACAGAGAGAGGTTCAATGCAATTCTCAACGAGCTGAAAATTGAGCAGCCCAAGGGAGGCATTGCAAAGAGCGAAGCTGATGCATTAGCCATAGCAAAGGAGATAGGCTACCCGGTTGTGGTAAGACCTTCCTATGTTCTAGGTGGACGAGCAATGGAGATAGTTTATGATGACAGTAAACTCATAACCTATTTAGAGAATGCTGTTGAAGTTGACCCAGAGAGACCTGTTTTGGTAGATAGATATCTCTCTGATGCCATTGAGATCGATGTTGATACCCTTACTGATTCCTATGGAAATGTGGTGATTGGTGGAATAATGGAGCATATCGAACAAGCTGGTGTGCACTCTGGTGACTCTGCATGTATGCTTCCAACACAGACAATTCCATCTTCTTGTTTGGAAACGATCCGGTCATGGACCACCAAGCTGGCTAAGAAGCTGAATGTTTGTGGGCTGATGAACTGTCAGTATGCTATCACATCATCTGGGGATGTTTTCTTGCTTGAAGCCAATCCCCGAGCTTCTCGTACTGTCCCTTTTGTCTCAAAAGCCATTGGACATCCTCTTGCCAAGTATGCAGCTCTGGTCATGTCGGGAAAATCTCTCAAAGATCTGAACTTTGAAGAAGAAGTCATCCCTAAACACATCTCTGTGAAAGAAGCTGTTTTCCCATTTGAGAAGTTCCAAGGGTGTGACGTAATACTCGGGCCAGAGATGAGAAGCACAGGAGAAGTGATGAGCATCAGTTCCGAGTTCCCAAGCGCCTTTGCAATGGCTCAGATCGCTGCAGGTCAAAAGCTACCTTTAACCGGCACCGTCTTCCTCAGCTTAAACGATATGACCAAACCTCACCTGGAGAAAATTGCGGTGTCCTTCCTAGACCTTGGGTTCAAGATCGTTGCCACCTCCGGAACAGCTCACTTCCTGGAACTGAAAGGCATTCCTGTGGAGAGGGTGTTGAAGTTGCATGAAGGAAGACCACATGCTGCTGATATGGTGGCCAATGGTCAGATTCATCTGATGTTGATCACAAGCTCAGGCGATGCTCTTGATCAGAAAGATGGGAGACAGCTCAGACAAATGGCTCTAGCGTACAAGGTCCCGGTTATAACCACTGTGGCTGGAGCATTGGCCACGGCTGAGGGAATCAAAAGCTTGAAGTCAAGTGCCATTAAAATGACCGCTCTTCAGGACTTCTTTGAGGTGAAGAGTTCATCTTCTTTGCTTGTCTGAGTTGAATTTTATTTCTATGTTTGATCGTTTATGTGTGGAACTTTTACAAGTTAAGTTAAATGTTAACGGATTTTGTTTTCCCATAAGCATTTCTTGAATAATCTTCAAAGGTCGATTTTGTGTCATTTTGGGTTGGTCCTTTGATATACAGGTCTTTGCTTGTATAATGAAATTGAATAGATTCATCTCAAATTCAATAATGCTGCACGGAATATATTCATTGAATCTGCAGTATTTGTAAACATGTAGCTTGAATCATGAAGTTGAATTTGTTGGCAAACATAACATTTTCTGTCGGCCTGAGAGAACACAATTCACTTACACTGGGGCTTAGACTCATGTCGTGTTACATCAAGTTGCTCAACTGGTGCAGCTTGAACAAATTGGGTTTCAGTTGTTCAAGAACATAAACCATTTTAGTTATTACACAACAGAGTTGAGAGAACAATGAGTTATTTGATTAAGGATAAAATCATACAGGCTCACAAACTTGTACATCTGAAAGTCTCAACAATCAATCATAAACACAAACACAAACCCTTTCCTCACTCTCACTCTAATTCGAAAAGACAAGAAGCAAAATACAAACTGATAAAACTTTGCTCACTTTCCAGGAACAAAGTTGGTGACAAAGGCCCATGCATTGTTGTTGACCATCTCTAGCCAAGCGACGTTATTTTTAAAGATTCGATACCAATGTTTATGATATACATGTGTCATTTCATAAGTGTGCTCTCAGGATTTCAACAGGATAGAGAGATCGAGCCTTATACGTGTCATTTCATGAGTGGATGCTTAACAACATCCTCAAACGTTACAAGATTTCTTACTAACCACCACGTAAGCAAACGAAAAAAAAATCTAATCACCAAAGAATATGACAACAACCAATAGAAAGACCAGACATTGATATTCTAAGATAAGATACTATTCCGACATTATATTATAAATACTGAAAAAGCTCATCAAATCCAAACCACCCATTTCTTGGCACACAACAACATCTAATAAACGTTTTTTACTTTTACGCAACCGCAATGGCCGCCTCAACAATGACTCTCTCCTCCCCTGCCTTTGCCGGAAAGGCCGTGAAGCTTTCTCCAACGGCATCAGAAGTCCTCGGAAGCGGCCGTGTGACAATGAGGAAGACCGTAGCCAAGCCAAAGGGCCCATCAGGAAGCCCATGGTACGGAGCTGAAAGAGTCAAGTACTTGGGTCCATTCTCTGGCGAGCCACCGAGCTACCTTACCGGAGAGTTCCCTGGAGACTACGGATGGGACACCGCCGGTCTCTCAGCCGATCCCGAGACATTCGCAAGGAACCGTGAGCTAGAAGTTATCCACTGCAGATGGGCCATGCTTGGAGCCCTAGGCTGTGTCTTCCCGGAGTTGTTGGCCAGGAACGGAGTCAAGTTCGGAGAGGCGGTTTGGTTCAAGGCCGGTTCACAGATCTTCAGCGAAGGAGGGTTAGATTACTTGGGAAACCCAAGCTTGGTTCACGCTCAGAGCATTTTGGCGATATGGGCTACTCAAGTGATCTTGATGGGAGCCGTTGAAGGTTACAGAGTTGCCGGAGATGGGCCACTTGGAGAGGCCGAGGACTTGCTTTACCCAGGTGGCAGCTTCGACCCATTGGGCCTAGCTACAGACCCAGAGGCCTTCGCCGAGTTGAAGGTGAAGGAGATCAAGAACGGAAGATTGGCTATGTTCTCTATGTTTGGATTCTTTGTTCAAGCCATCGTCACTGGAAAGGGACCGTTGGAGAATCTTGCTGACCATTTGGCCGATCCAGTTAACAACAATGCATGGGCCTTTGCCACCAACTTCGTTCCTGGAAAGTGAGCGAAGTTCTATCTGTAATTTGCTTCTGTCTTTGTTTCGTGAGTGTAAGAGAAAGAGAGGTTGTCTAGATGTAAAACTTGCAAGTCTTTTGTATGATTTACCGTTAATCAAATAACTCTTTTTCTCTCAACTCAGTGCCGTAAAACTAAATGAAAATGGATTTATGTTCTTGGGATCACTCAAACTGCAAAATGTTGTCTACACTGGGCAATTTGATTGACTGTGTAGCCCATCAGGTTAATGGTATTGAATAATCAAATCCACTGGTTGAATCCACGCCAATGTTTAAGATAATCATTTTAAACCAAAAAGAGATGAATAATAAATAACAATATATTATTTCTTCAACAGTAACAACTTTTTCACATTGTGTGATATGATTCTTGGCTTTGTTCTGGTCTCAAGTCTTCATCCGTCAAAATTTTCAGACAATATTCATACATGTGACCCGCCAATTTAGACTCCTTCATCTCGCTTCATTCATTGTTACTTTAGTTGAAGAGTCATCTTATCACCATTCTTATTAAGATCTCACAGCCCTTAGTCATGGAAACCAATTGACCAGCTATAGGGTAAACTGATATTAGACATTTTTTGCCGTCGTTGGGAAGGGTAAACGTAGTTTGTAGTAAATTAGTTTTTCTCTCCAAGTAATATGGTGAGGTTGGAGATATGTTTTAGTGACAAACTAACGATTGTTTGAGTAGTGTGTAAAAAATGTATAGCAAAAATTCTATAAAATTAATTATGTTGAACTTTGATATTTTATTAATATATAGAGTTATTAATTTACAGATTTTTTTTCAGATTTATATATATTTTAAATTGGTTTTATGTACGTATACATATGAAGAATACTTTATTATACAGTATATGTATTGCTTAAATTTGTTGATACTAGTTTTATGTTGTTTTTATTTGATTATTTGAGATATACAGTAATATAAATGCATTTTAAGTGTAAAATAAAAAAAATAACATTAGTATATTTAGAGAGATTAAGATAAATTTTGCTATTAATGAAAAGATAAATTATACAATATATTGATTGTATTCATATAAACGTTATGTACACTAATTATTAATTTATGTATATATTGAGACTATATGTTTACTTAAAGATATTAAAAATATTATTTTATTATTTAATCGAATTATATCAAATTTTACATTGATCCGGTAAAATTTATTAATTCATAGAATATTAATTTATAGTAAAATGGAACTATATATATATAGGAAAGAAATATTATTATCCATTGATGATCACATGAAATCAATATTTCTTCCAAGTGGGGGAACATAGATCTTAGCAAGCCGATAAAGAGTAAAAACAGAAACAAAGCAATTATCGTAGCAGAGCACTAGTTTCTAGAAGATGGAGGAAACCAATAAGGAGCCCAAAGATCACTCAGTGCACCTTTGGGAGCATAAATTCTAGAGGTGGTTCTGGTAGTTAGATCGTAAACACCAACACCAAAGCCTATAAAATAGACAGAGTTTGGTTTGAGTCCAGGGAAAGAGCTTGCCGTGACGCAAAAGGCCTCTCCCTTTGAAACGAAGATGCACATATCTCCAATGTCATCAGTGTAACACATGAATCTTCCCTCAGTACTCTCCTCCTCTCTAAACACCATGATTCGCTGCGTTTTATACGAGATTTTTCTCGAATCCGGACATTCCTTGGCATACCTATATGCAAATGGTTTCATCAAATAATGACTCTTCACATGAGTTCATATGTGGTTTGGTAGTAGTAAATACCATTTGACGAGGAAACGTTCATCTCCGGAAGAAGACTCCACAAGGCGTTCCATCCTGCAAGAAGAAGGGAACATCTCCGAATGTTCTGAGTCATACTCGAAGGACTCTGGAAAGTTGCGAAACTGCAACTCGTGGAACTCGGCTTTCTCGAAAGGGAGATCATAGGATAACAAGTGGTGGCCGCCCGGGCCAGTCAAGTAGAACTTGCGGTCTCTCTTGGAATACATGAGATTTGAAGTTGGGAAGAAGTCAGAAGGGGTTGTGATCTTAGTCCAACGCAAATCACGACGTGGACTGCAGAAACTCAGCTGGTCACCCAAGGACTTGATACCAACCACCCATTCTTCGTCATCATCGTCAGGACAAGAGGACATTGCTACACTCCAGATGACATGAGTTTGGCAAGAGAGCAGAGGAGTAAGCGGAGGCAGAGTAAAGATGTTTGGGTTTGATTTGCAAGACCAGGGGTTCATGACGTCGGTGACGAGTACGCAGAGGTCTTGCGGGTCGCAGAAAAATCCCCATCCCTTGGAAGCTCCGGTTACTTTGGTCATATTTATTTCTTCAGGAATTGTTTTGTCAGTGAGTTCAAGTAACTGTTGTTTTGCAGGGTCGAACAACATCACTTCTCCTATGTTGACGCCTCCTGGCGAGGGCTTCGCACTGACACTAAGCGGCATAAACGGACCTGTCATGGAGGATGAAAACGAACGAACGCTCTTGCCGTTGTGCATCTGCCAAGTAGCAATTAAGCAACATAAAATAATCGATTACGAGCCAAACATCTAAGAGCAAGAAAGAGCTTAGCTTACGATGGGAGAGAGCTTGGAGAGAAGTCGAGACATTCTTGAACGGTACCACCGATGCAAACCCAAACCCAAACTTCACATCTTCTTCTTTACCGTTTAAAGAAAGCAATGGCGTGGCTGCCAAGATTGTCTTTCCTTTTTTATTTTTTGGTGAAATTTCGAAATTTTGGAATCTTACCAAGTTACTGCTTTTCCCGTTCTTATATTTATTCTATTTTCTTCTATATTTGTTTCCTTCATTTTATTTATTACCGTGCTCCATTATCATTTCTGAGCCAACAACATTTCTGAGTACAAACTTAAGTTGGTGAAAAATCGAAACCATCTTTACTGCATTTACAATGTGAAGACCCTTTTAATTACTTTGTGGACGTCAAAATAAAAAATAGTTAGAAAATATTTTCTCTTACAAGCGAATTTCCTTATTTTAATGTTAATTCATTAGTAACTTTTGACCAAAGAAAAAAAAATTATTTGTTCTTTAAAACTATGTCTAGACTATAGGAACTATAAAATAGGTCTTCTAGAACTACAAAAAGAACATAATGCGATGGTAAACAAGTCTAACAATAGTACTCAATACTAATATTAAAAAAAGGTATTCCGTAATAGGTTAAAAATGTGACACGGGACCAAGAATTTTAAAGGAAGAAAAGGGAACAATAGATGATTTTTTTGTTATAAAAATCATAGATGATATTTTGAAGTAGAAACCGTTATATAACTAGTAACCCAAACCGGGAAGCATTATATATATAAGAAATATAACCAGTTAATAGTTAAACAGTTTTGCCACGATTTAAATCTTACAATACTAAAAGTTGAATATAATCATCAACTAGCATGTCCACGTCAGATGAAAAAATCAACCAATCATAAGCCTTTGTTATGCCACATCACATTTTTTTTGTCGACATTGAATTGCAAAATAGGTCACATATTTTGGGTTTATAAAATTTGATTGTAGCCCATTTGAAACCCATCTTACTCGTTCTTCATCTTCGACTCTTCTCAATCCCCATCGTTTCCACTCTCTCCAAATCTCAGTTACTATGCAATAATCACCCATTGTAAATCATTGATTCCTGCTCTTTACACCTTCATTCATAAGCGATGTATTCTTCCACCTCCCGTTTGTTTTTCTATTATATATTATTTCTCGAGAACACTTCTTTGAAAGGATGACTCCTCCACTTCATCTTCATCGTTCTCATACAAGAAATACGGGGCGTTTATCTAAGGTGAACTGGTATGAAATATTATTCTAATGATATTATTAGATTCTCTCAGATTCTAATTCAATACATGGCAAAGGAAACGTCCTGATCGACGGGGAAGGCACCGGCGGCTCTGTTCTTCAACGATGTCACCCATGGATTGGGATAATCCGATATGCGATTCCGTTTCATTACTGGGAAGCAATTACCATACGTAGCTTCAGACTTCTCATTCACACCCCTTCCAGTTTGTTAATCTAAGCCTCTTCAGAAATAGTGAATCATGTCTCCCTGCTTGATCTATATAGAGACTCAATCTTTATTTATGATGAATGGAGAAGACTATGTATGTCTTTGTTTCAGAGTATGGTAAGTGTTACTAATTTCTTAGTGCGTGTGTGTTTGATATTCTCATAGATAATATCTCAGATTTTATTGCCTTTGGATCACACAGCAATATCAAAATCTGGTGGAAGTGGTGGACAATTGGATATGCTTATCTTGGATACATTATAGAAGGTAGCACAGATCATCCTTATGCATTATATGTTTGAATTTTCTTGTGTTTACTGTATGTTGATGTTTTCAAACTTTTTTCGTTCATTATTGTGACTGGAGACAAGATCCTACAACACCCCGAATACCTTTATTTTTATAGGTAATAATGACATCTTTATATATGGCCTTTACAAATTTCAGTCTGACATCTTAGACCTTTAAGCTCATGCTTTTCTGAAAAGAGCCTTGCTTTGAAGTTTCCATACTAGGTTCAAGTGAAACTTAAAAAAGGCCAACAAGCTAGGCGAGTAAAACACTAGGTTGGAGAGTAATCGAAGAAGATTATGAGAACCATTTGTAGCTGCAAATTTATCATTCAGGTCACTTCCAGCAAGTTAATCAAAGCCTCTTTCATGTCTCCCTGCTGGATCTATGTCGAATATTCGTCGTTAGTTATGCTGTAGGTGATGCATGGAGAAGACTATGTCTGTCGTGATTTCATTTTTGGAGAAAAATCAAGACTGGCTTATATATTTGATGTTTTTTTGCTTTCCTCCCAGCACTGAGTACAGTAAGTGTAACAGATTGCTTAGTGGATGTTCTTTTTCTTTTACTCTCAAAGAAAATATCTCAGACTATATTGTCTTTGGAGCATACAATTAAGACTATGCATCATTTAAGGTTAACTTAGATCATCTTATTGCATTATAAATTGGAATTTTTAATGTTTCAAACACTATGCTGATATTTCTGATTCTTTCTTTGATTGCAGACATGATCACTCAACACTCACTGATGTTTCCCACATGTTAGCTTAATTTGAAAGTTTTTTTTTCATTTTATGGTTTGTGTATGCTTACTTTTGTTGTGTGTAGACACTAGAGACAATCAAAATTATGTGTACTAAAAGAGGTCTTTTAGTCAGAATAACTCACCAGTTTAATCACCAACTATCTTAATAAACCATACGCAAAGTGATAATCTTATTTTTTTGCTGCAGATAATTTTGAGTATCTTTGGGACAGTTAACTGAATTTGAACGACTTCTCTTGGTTTTGATTGTGTTCGGTAGGAAGAAAGAGCGAGCAGACTTGCACCGGGCTGCTGGTAACCTTGCTACAGGAGACTACGCTGTACCAGTAGTGAAAATCGCACATGATCATTCAGATTTTGTGATGGGATTCATCTCGGTTAATCATGCGTCTTGGAAATGGGAGATGTGTAGCCGTCTATAATTCATGCAACGCTTGGTGTTCAAGTGGTAAAAAATGGTGATACACTTGGTCAACAATACAACACTCCACACTTTTATGAGTCTTTCGCTCCTAGCCTTAACATTCATAGTTAGTACCTTGTGTCGTATCTCAGGAAAATATCGGTTTTATGTATGCTTCTTGACCTTTTATGGAAATTTTGATTTGAGGAACCTTTGCTTTTGCGTGGTGTTCCATATTTCGTAAAGACTATCTACATTCTCCCAAATGCTAATACATCATAACACCACCTAGCACCGTGTGGATCAAGACTTACATCAAAAAGACTCCTTCAATGATCGAATGGGAATAAAAGTTCCTGATCAGTTTGGCTTTTTTTTGTGTGTATTTTTGGTTGTTTGTATTCATGCATATTACTATTACAAACAGGACCTATTATTGTTGATCTAAACTTGCTTAATGTTAACAAAGATTACAAATATACATGTTGTAGTTAAACTTACACATCTTAAAGATGATTTATATTTAACTTTATTTATGTTTTATTTAAACTTATCCCCTATATATTAAAAAAATAAATATTTAACATAATGCGTTTACACTATATTTGCCATGTGACAACCTAAGTTGATGTGTCACATGTAGAGAGTTTTTCATCTAAATTGTCAATAAATGTCTTCGCACGATGTATAACTTTACGTCTTTTCAGTATAAAACTTACATGCATGGTTCTACAGATTATACAAATATTCCACATAGAAAAACAATTGCAAAAAATTCATTAATGTCTATTATATTTTATTTTTCTGTAAATTTATTTAATTTTTTTATCTTTCATGTGTAATTTAAACAAAAATGTCTTTTAATTTTAATTAACAATATCTTTATATATTTATCAGCCACCTTTATATATTTTTACATACACATACATGTGCCCACTGACGTTAGCACTATATAACTAAATATTCACCACAAGTAATGCTTCTAATTATCTTAGAAGTTGAAAAAATATTTTTAATGCTTCTTTTCACCATCGACAAATTTATAATGAAATGATTTGTCTTAATAAATTTTCTTTTTATTCAGCTATTATCTATATTTCATTTGATTTTTTCATGGATTTAGAAATTATAATATGAAATCACTGGTTCAACATCAAGACTGTCTAAAATTAATATAACATGAAACCAAGCAACTAAATAATAGTTTTTGGTTATCACCAAAAAAAAATCAAAAACTCAAGTATTTTAACCGAATAAACCAAAATAAATATTGAATTAGAATGGTAGTTATATTTGAGTAGATTAACGACACCATTATCAAGAATTACAGCTTTGGAACTAGAAGTTGCTTTAAAGAAAAAAATTGCACTAACATGTACAATTAAATTTCACAAACTATTAGCAATATATAATTAACTATTTTTAGCAAATTTTATTTAAATAAATAATAATGTACACTAATATTTAAACATTAGCGCTATGAAATCTATATAATAAAAGTGAAATTTATCAATTTACTGAATTTATAAAGAAAATATATTTTTGACATGTAAATATATATTCATAATTCTATTTTATAACAAATTAAAAAATATCAATATAAAATATTGCGCTATAATTATCATTTGGCCATAAAACAGATTACATGAAGGTGGTAGTTGTAAATATTGAAAATAGATAATTATGATAGACTTAAACAGAAAAATAATGTAGATTTAAATAGATAATTATGATTAAGGCAATGGCATGAGTTGTAAGTATTTAGGTAAGCCTTAGAGTATTTCGAAAATGTAATTCAACTTTAATAATATAGATGAGTATTATATAAAACTAATTATATTATTAAAACGAATGCTATGAGTTTAACCAAATATAGATTTGATCGGAAAATGTGCAGACTTGCAGTGTTATGATTTGTGGTTATATATGACAGTGAAAACATGTACAATAATCTCCCAAGATCATTATTGCTTGGAGTATATCAATATACCTAATTTTATTTGTTGGTTTAGTATTGTTTTATGAAGTTAAAGAAATCTAATTTCTCCAAAAAAGAAATCTCTTTTTAGGTACTTATGTTTAGAGCATGGTATAATTTTTAAATTCATTCAAGAATGAAAACATTAAATTTCTTGCACACCAATTGATACATATCATATACAAGATGATAGGTTTTCATTAAATACATGCAATAGTACTAATATAATTTCCAAAACATCGTTTCATTTAAAAAAATACAATAGCTATTATTTACGATATTAAAGAAATTATTTATTTAGTATATTTAAAATTATTATTTTATTATTTTACCAAATTTATATACATATTTTTAATGTATATACATTTTAATTCCTCAAAAATCAGTTTGACTACTAAATTCCAAAATTAAATTCAGTTTGACTACAAGATTAAAGTGAAGCTTTTGATATTTAAAAAACTCCATAAATTAAAAATCAAAATATACATATACATAACCAATTTATAAAAGATAAGTTTGTGTATTTTATTGAGCACTCAAATAATATTTGAACTCGAATTATTCATACATTATACGATAAGAATTACTCTATCTGTTTTTTTTGTTTCAAACTATATGACTTTTTAAAGTTTAAATATAACAGTAATTATTTCAATGCTATATAACTTTTTATATTCCATAATCTATTTACTATTGGTTTAGTTAAGATTAGGTAGATAGTTAATGTGTTTTTATTTAAAAATATACAAAAATAAATGGTTTTAAATTCATGTGCATAAACATAAACATCAAGTAATAAAAAGAGAAGGAAAATAATAAACTTATTAATATATAATTAAAAATATAATTTTCATCTTATCATTTGTAACTGCTATTGTTAAGAACTAAATAATAATTGAGTCATTAATTTTGGTGTAAAAATATTATTCATTGCTATATATTACTATGTAAATTAAAAATATAATCTTTTTGAAATATATAGTTAACTGTAATTTAATTAATTAACCATTCTCTAATTAGTTTTATTACTGAATTAAACTAAATCTTTTTCATGCAAAAAAAATTGGAATTGTTGTACAAAATATATGAGTTGAGTGTTACATTAGAAATTTAAGATGGTGATACAAAAAAATTATGAAACAAACTCCTAAAGAAAGTAATCAAAATAATAAATCTAATAATGAACCAACATAATTGTGAAAATAAATTATAGAATTAGTTTACAATTATTACTTTTTAAATAATGATCTTAGTAAGTTTATACACTTTTAATTTAGCATTAAACAAAGATTGATATCAATTATGAAGGTTGCTTTACATAGGGGCAACAATCACAGTTATTATTATTTAAATAATGATCTTTGTAAGTTCACACACTTTTAGTTTAGCATTAGACAAATATTGATGTCAATTCTGAAAGTTGTTCTACATAAGGGCAACGGTCATGAAGATATCATAGTTAGTGGCATCAACTTATATAGATTCTAAACACCATAAATATTTTCCAATACTGTAACTTTGAACTAAATTATAAGTGAAAATATAAATCATTTGAGATAAATAATATATTTTCACAATAATCTAAGTATGTAAGATAGAAAAAATATTTTGGATAATAACTAAGGTTTAACAAATTATTTATTCATTTCACATTTGCTCATTATCCAATACATATTTTAAATATTAAAAACAATAAATTAAGAGTTTCACTCATATTTAATTCAGTTTACAGATTTATATATTCAGTTTACTATTTATTTATTTTGGTAAAATACTATTCATGTTTTTATGAAATAAATGTAATATATATATATATATATTAATCCAATCATATTTGTATAACCCCGGGCATAGCCCGGATAAAATCTCTAGTATATGTAAAAGGTAATAATAAAGGAATATATTACCATAAGAATTTAATATATGTAAACTATATATTGTGGTGGTTAAAAGGATGAAAGGTTATGTTGGTTAGTCACATCTCTTACTCTAATATATATTGACATCCTACATCACTTTATGGCAAATGAAAAATCTCTCCAGAAAAACACCACAATAATAGTGATCATCAAAGAGAGACTAAGGAAGATTTTGGGATTTCTTGTCCATCAAGGAAATCATCAAAGAGAAAGTTAAAGAGGAGAAGATCAATTGGTGGAATTGCATCCAAACATGGATCAAAGTTAGTCATTCTATATTCTTTAGAAATGTATTATGATTGAATTAAGACAAATTTAAATTAGGTCTTGGTGTTAAAATAAATTAACAAGACAGTCACAGCAGCTGCTCCAACGACCTCCATGGATGAGAAGGCTATTGCAACAACAACACCAATTGGTTCAAAGAACAAAACCACCCATTGTCGAGATTTTTTTGTCTACGGTTATGTGTAAATGGTCCTAGTGTCTTGATTAACTCGTGCACTTTCAGACTGTTTAGAAGCAGAACAAAAACATAATCGGTTAGTGTGGCTAGGCATATAAAAGAACCATGAAGTTTTAACCCAACAATTACATAGAGTCAATGACCAATAAAATCACTGCAATTTAACGAGCAATGGACCACAATGCAACCCAAAACGATTTTACTCAACCCCAAATGGTTATGAAATTTTGTACCAAATAACTAAACCGTAATTGAATTCACATTTAACCAAACGTCTGAACCGAATTAACTATCTTTTTTATTTTTTTTCTTTGCTGAATAATTGAAGTGGAATTAAATTCTCATTTAACCAAACACCCAGACCGAATTAACTGATCCTTTTCCAAATTGGCACTTGGTGATACTCCTACCGACCCGAGCAAGGCCCACATATAGTAATTATTAAGAGCCCAATAGCTGGATTCAGTTTGGGGATTGGTCGGATCTTTAGACCAGACTCCAGAACAAACTCCTAAACATCCGAGTTTACAATGGAGAGTTTTTCTTAAACCAATCACTGGTTCTTCAACATCAGGTTTATAATAAGTTTCACGTAAGAGAGTTCTCAGGACAAAGCTAACTAGTAGTTTATGACTCTAAATGGTGACGTCTTCTTGGTTATAAGTTCTACTGATAACAAGAAAGTTTCATATTTTCTATGTGTTTTAGCCTGACATATATTAAGTTCTGAGATTCCTTTTTAACAAAGAATAGAAAGTAGAAACTTAGCTGTCGGTTTGAGAATCTGTGATGAATATATTGCGATGGGCTTACTATGACCCAATTTAATACGTGATCCGAAAGTAGAAAGCTTGAGAACCACGGCGGATACAGACTTTAGACTTCCCAGAAAAAACTATAGTTTTCTCATTTTCTTCTATTTATCTTTTTATTTGTGAAATGATGGGTGACAAAAGATGAAACAAACACGTATTTTCTCTCTAAACTAATTTAATGGATAATAGTATTTAAATTTGTATTAGATTGCAAAGATCTAGTTAATAAAAACACAAATCTGTCTCTTTTTGCTAAAAACAAAAATATGTTTATTACCCTTTTGCAAATGCTAGAGTCAAATGAAAGCTTTTAGTGTTGAGGAATGGCGATTAAAGAGAATATGTAAGATCCCATGTTAAGCAAATGGACTGTAACTAGGCGCATATATTCACTAGCTAGGCTGTGGAGAAAAATAAACGGTTCCAATCTAAAAGGAAAAAAATGAACGAAATTGTAGAATCGAGATCCAGCGAAAATACAAGCCACAAAATAATTCCAAAAACACGTATCTCTTTTATTAGAAATCCTTTACACAATTTCTTATAGACTTGTTTGATCCGAATTACACGACTCGACACTGATCAATTCCGAACACACCCAGCTTGCGTGAACCAACCCATTTTGATCACGTCTACAAAACACTTACTTTCTGAAACCCCAAAATCCCCTTTGTGTTTATATGAGATTAGCACATCGAAAAAGTTCTAACCTAATTTTAGGAAAAAACAAGATATATATCAAATAATTTTTTCCTATTATCTAATATATTATCTCCTATATTCTAGCATCACCAAATCTTCCAATTTGTGATTTAATATGCTTATTTAAAGCATATTTCGTCAATCAAACATATGAAAATATTCCACATCATCACATCTTTGATTTCTCCTTTTTATTCTCCGAAACGTGTGTCACACCTCATTTTCCGTGTAACACATGAACACGAACCAATGCTCCACATGCAACAATAACGTGTGTTACACCTCATTTTCCATGTGTAACACACGAACACGAACCAATGCTCAACCTATGAAGCTCTAAATTCTTGAGCTTACAGAAATTACTTGAACAACAAAAAATAAAGATTTTTCTGACAACAAATAAAGGATTATTAGTTGGGAAATTACAGAATCTTTGTTTTTGTCTAGAACCATTTGCGAAGAAACAGACAAAAACACTAGCTAGCCTTTAGAGTTTTAGTCTTGTATATTTACTATTTTAACTAATTTGTGGGATAATTTTTGATCGATTTGTATTTTACTTATGAGTCACAATCATCATGTAAATTTATAAGCTAAAATGAAAGTATTGTAAAGAAACTTAGGTAGAGCTTAGCACTCGCCCAAGACCGTAATAACCGAGAAACCTGAAAGCACCAAAAAAACTTCTAAATATGAAGAGTAATATGG
>CAJHQQ010004380.1:0-29218 GCA_905132885.1 Moricandia moricandioides | reverse complement strand
GCTTATACTCACAAAACCAACGAGAAGATCAAGAAAATTCAAGTTCGATAAAAGATGGTTGGATAATGAGGAATTACGGCAGGTCATTTTAGAGGGATGGAAATCACCTGATCTTCCTCCCAATGCGACTATAATGGAACATATTACCAGCTGCAGAAAAGCCTTGAGCGAGTGGAGGAGAGAACATAATATTAACTCGACAAAATTGGTTGAGGAGCTTAAAGAAAAGGTGGAGGCTATGTATGCAGATGATAATGCTACAACTGAGGAGATCGCAGCCGCTTTGAAGGAACTTTCAGATGCTCTTAAGGCAGAAGAAATGTTCTGGAAACAAAAAAGTCGAGTATTTTGGCTACGGGAAGGTGATCGAAATACAAAAATTTTCCATGCATTAACAAAGCAAAGACGAGCAAGGAACAAGATCACGCAGCTCCTAGATGAAAATGGAAATGTAGTGCAAGATGAAGAAGGACTAGTAGCCATTGCTACTAGCTATTTTAGACAGATCTTTGAGTCTTCTAATCCAGAAGATATTGAAGAAGCACTATCTGAAGTTCATACAACAATCACGGAGCCAATGAATGAAAGTCTAACAGCCCTGATTTCTGAATGGGAGGTGAAGCTAACACTCTTTGCTATGCACCCAGAAAAAGCTCTGGGGCCAGATGGGATGAATGCACTTTTTTACCAGAAGTTCTGGGACATAGTAAAGGATGACTTAACTCTTATGGTTAATAAATTCCTTACCGAGGGGACAATGCCAGCTAGACTAAATGAAACAAATATTTGTCTCATCCCAAAGACAATAAAGCCTAATGAAATGGCTCAATTTTGGCCCATTAGTTTATGCAACGTAAGTTACAAAATTATCCCTAAAGTCTTATGCCAGAGACTCAAGAAAGTGCTACCAGGTCTAATTTCGGAAACCCAGTCCGCTTTTGTTGCTGGAAGACAGATTTCGGATAATATTATGATTGCTCAGGAGATGTTTCACGCACTTAGGACTAAGCCAAGCGGACGCAATAAAAGAATGGCCATCAAGACGGATATGAGTAAAGCATATGACATGATGGAATGGTCGTTTATTGAAGCTGTCATGAGAAAGATGGGCTTTTCGGAAACGTGGATTACCTGGATAATGAGATGCATTACATCAGTACAATATAAAGTTCTCATGAATGGGCAGCCGAAAGGAAATATTTTTCCAGGGAGAGGTCTACGCCAAGGAGATCCTTTGTCTCCTTTCATTTTTATTCTATGCACGGAAGCGCTCGTTAGCCTTCTCAATCACGCAGAGAACCAAGGAAAGATAACGGGGATGCGTGTCACACGCTCGTGTCCATCGGTATCCCACCTTCTCTTTGCTGATGATAGCCTTTTCTTCTGTAAGGCGGAGCCCCGTGAATGAGAAGAAGTAATGAAAGTAGTCAGGACGTATGGAAAAGCATTAGGCCAATGCATCAATTTTGATAAATCTTCCTTATTCTTTGGTAAACAAATTAATGCAACCACCAGGCAGGAAATTAAAGATGCACTTAGTATACAGAATGAAGGAGGGATGGGGTCGTACTTGGGTATCCCAGAAGATATTAGCGGTTCCAAGTGTAAACTTTTTGCTTTCCTTAAAGACAAGTTGATGCATAGAGTGAATGGATGGACATGTAGATGGCTCTCGAAAGGGGGAAAAGAAGTGCTGATCAAATCCATTCAAATTGCTCTTCCGACATATGTTATGTCTACTTTCCTTCTCCCATTGGAGATATGTGAAAATCTTGCCAGTGTTATTGCACAATTTTGGTGGAGCTCTAATCCCCCAAAAAGAGGAATACACTGGTCAAAATGGGAAAAAGTCTGTTTACCAAGAGAGGAGGGTGGGATTGAATTTCGCATGATCCACGAGTTTAATCTGGCTCTATTGGCAAAACAATTATGGAGGTTACTACAATACCCCTGATTTGCTGGTGGCCAGAGTTCTAAAGGGAAGATATTACAGGATGAGCTCGCCTTTACGAGTAAATTCTGTAAACAGTCCTTCTTATGTGTGGAGTAGCATTTCTGTGGCAAAGGAGCTTTTGTTATTGGGGGTAAGACAGAAGATACACTCTGGGTATGAAGTTAAAGTGTGGGAGGATCCATGGATCCCAACGACACCTGCTAGGCCAGCTACACCTGTGGCACCAATTATGAATCCAAATATGAGGGTCAGTGATCTTATTAATCAGGAATCAAAGACATGGGATGTTGGCTTGCTGGAACAATATGTCAACCCTGACGATATACCTCTTATTAGGAGTTTGGCCACAAGTATGACTCATCGACGGGACACATTCTGCTGTAACTACACAAAGAATGGACAATATACGGTCAAATCCGGATATTGGGTAGCCCAGAATATCCTCAAGGATAAAAATGAAAATGAAGTGTTAGAGCCAAGTGTGACTAAGCTTCAAGCCTTTGCTTGGAAGCTAAAGGCGCCAAAGAAAATTTGCCATCTTATATGGCAATTGATAACTGGACACGTGGCAGTAACAAGGAATTTAGTAAGGCGGAATATGAGATGTGATAATTACTGCCCAAGGTGTGGTGAACCAGAGGAATCTGTAACCCATGCTATTTTTGAATGTCTGCCTGCTTTACAAGTTTGGGCACTCTCATCAACTCCAACGAGTCAAGATATCTTTCCAGTACCAAGCATCTATGCGAACATGGACTACCTATTCTGGAGGAAGAACATCATAATTGAACCTGAACAAGACAAAGATCCATATCCCTAGATAATTTGGTATATTTGGAAGGCTCGAAATGATAAACTCTTTAGGGGAATAGATAGGGATCCTCTGGAACTAGTAAGATATGCTGAGAGTGAATGTCAGGCCTGGTTTGCTGCAAACGAGGTGGTGTCATCAGTGATACAAGGGAACAATGACGAGGAATCCCAAGTCTTAAGTTTGGGTAATATCTGCTTAATAGATGGATCTTGGACAGGCCATGATCAATTTAGTGGCTGTGGATGGATCTGGATGGACAGTGGTGGGAATCGTCAACTCATGGGAACACGAAATATACCTAGACGAGAATCAGCGTTGCATTCGGAAGTAGAAGCACTGCGATGGGAGATGGAGAATATGCTTCAACATTCGACATGCCAGAACTATTTAGAGTATATTATATTTGTTTGGAGTATGTTTTAGAGTATTTTCAGGTTCAGATACGTTCTGGAGAACCTTGGTGATTCTAGAGCTTTTAGAGATGTAGAACTGCGAAGATGCGTCAGCTGTTTATCTATGGATTGAGATTTTCCCACGGTGCAATTGATCTGATATTGTGACAGAAGATATAGCTTTGCGTTAGCTTTCCAATGCCACCGGTTGGAGGTCCATTGGACGGTTAGATCTAAAGTTATGCATGATTTTCTGAAGAGTGGTCTGTCTACCTCGCGAGAGGAAGCTGCCGAGAAGATGAATAAATGTCGATCGATGGAACAGCGTTGGTGTAGATCGAAGGTAATCCCAGAAGACAGGTCCGACTTGTTTTATGGCCGACTTAAGCCCAAAAGTCATCACAAATTACCAAAATACCCATTAATAACCTAAAACCCTATTTATATGTTTTCAAAGCCATTGTTGACGGCTACGCTTGATATGCTTACAAAGATTTATTCTATCTATTATTTTAGGGGTAGGAGAGAAGGGAGGAAATCCTTCAGAGTCCTCCTGGAACTCCTTTGTTCTATATTTGATTTATGTTCTATATCTATTCTATTCATCTATGATTTCTGTGACAAAGATCATGTTTGGGTAGATCACTTGTTAGGTTTATGGTTTGTTAATGATATTGATGGATTAGCCAAATAATAGTATTTCTAGGGTGATTATTAGATCTATCAGTAGAATTATGTTTATTGTTTGTGTTTTAGAGTAGCTAACTATAACCATGATTATAAGATAGTTAGGCGCAAGCGAGAGCATGGTCTACTACCGGAATTAATACTGTTGAGATAAATTGCCAGAAACAAACGAGAGTTGATTTAGTTAATTTATTGAACTTGATGAGGCCATAAAACCAGCAGCTCGGCCTGAATCTCACCAAACTATCCATACCAACCAGTTTAGAGGTGCCAGCTACAGAGGTTCAGTCCAAGGATAATATCTTCGAAACCAGAAATCCTTTTGGCGTAAAACCAATTACAGAAGCGTCCTTACTCATCAATTAATCACTGAAGCTTGGAATCTCAAGAAAATATTCACGGACCAAGAATTTATATATTTTACAAGTTGGAGGTTTCTTAGCCCATTCACATGCGAGTACCCACTTTGGAAGGATATTTAAGCCCCACCAAGATCCGGCCTGAGCCAAAACCAAATTTATAAGTCAGGAGGAGTTTCATATTTTTCCATGAAGACTAAGATCACGAGATTTGGTCAAGTAAATTAGAAGTTATGCGCATTTTCCCAGAACCGGCCAAACCGAGTAATTTATGGAAAGATTGGACAATCTTTTGGTTTGATCAGTTACGATCCAATCAATTCCGACCAGAAGACTTTCTGATCAAAGCAAGACTTCCAGAAGACCATTCTAACCAATCAGGAGGTCATGCCATCATCTTACCGTGCACCAAAGACCATATGATCAGGAGGATCTTCATTAACCTCAATTTGCCTAATCTGGAACCTTGGCAATTATTGGTGCAACAGCTATTTCTTCAGCTCCTGCACGAGTTTAGGACCTTCCAATCCATCAAGAGGGTTCTAAGGAAGCTATCCTATCCTCTCAAACCGTCTAGATTCAAAGAGAATCAAGTTCCCCATTTATGGCCAGCAAGTATCACTCCAACAGCCATAAAATCTCCCAAGATCACTTCTTTGAAGACTCTACTGTATTTGAAGTTATTTTTATTTCCTTATCTTGTTTATGACCTTTTGGTATTTTCTAGAGTCCCCTAGTTGAGGTTGAGTCTTATATAATATCTGCTTAATAGATGGATCTTGGACAGGCCATGATCAATTTAGTGGCTGTGGATGGATCTGGATGGACAGTGGTGGGAATCGTCAACTCATGGGAACACGAAATATACCTAGACGAGAATCAGCGTTGCATTCGGAAGTAGAAGCACTGCGATGGGAGATGGAGAATATGCTTCAACATTCGACATGCCAGAACTATTTAGAGTATATTATATTTGTTTGGAGTATGTTTTAGAGTATTTTCAGGTTCAGATACGTTCTGGAGAACCTTGGTGATTCTAGAGCTTTTAGAGATGTAGAACTGCGAAGATGCGTCAGCTGTTTATCTATGGATTGAGATTTTCCCACGGTGCAATTGATCTGATATTGTGACAGAAGATATAGCTTTGCGTTAGCTTTCCAATGCCACCGGTTGGAGGTCCATTGGACGGTTAGATCTAAAGTTATGCATGATTTTCTGAAGAGTGGTCTGTCTACCTCGCGAGAGGAAGCTGCCGAGAAGATGAATAAATGTCGATCGATGGAACAGCGTTGGTGTAGATCGAAGGTAATCCCAGAAGACAGGTCCGACTTGTTTTATGGCCGACTTAAGCCCAAAAGTCATCACAAATTACCAAAATACCCATTAATAACCTAAAACCCTATTTATATGTTTTCAAAGCCATTGTTGACGGCTACGCTTGATATGCTTACAAAGATTTATTCTATCTATTATTTTAGGGGTAGGAGAGAAGGGAGGAAATCCTTCAGAGTCCTCCTGGAACTCCTTTGTTCTATATTTGATTTATGTTCTATATCTATTCTATTCATCTATGATTTCTGTGACAAAGATCATGTTTGGGTAGATCACTTGTTAGGTTTATGGTTTGTTAATGATATTGATGGATTAGCCAAATAATAGTATTTCTAGGGTGATTATTAGATCTATCAGTAGAATTATGTTTATTGTTTGTGTTTTAGAGTAGCTAACTATAACCATGATTATAAGATAGTTAGGCGCAAGCGAGAGCATGGTCTACTACCGGAATTAATACTGTTGAGATAAATTGCCAGAAACAAACGAGAGTTGATTTAGTTAATTTATTGAACTTGATGAGGCCATAAAACCAGCAGCTCGGCCTGAATCTCACCAAACTATCCATACCAACCAGTTTAGAGGTGCCAGCTACAGAGGTTCAGTCCAAGGATAATATCTTCGAAACCAGAAATCCTTTTGGCGTAAAACCAATTACAGAAGCGTCCTTACTCATCAATTAATCACTGAAGCTTGGAATCTCAAGAAAATATTCACGGACCAAGAATTTATATATTTTACAAGCTGGAGGTTTCTTAGCCCATTCACATGCGAGTACCCACTTTGGAAGGATATTTAAGCCCCACCAAGATCCGGCCCGAGCCAAAACCAAATTTATAAGTCAGGAGGAGTTTCATATTTTTCCATGAAGACCAAGATCACGAGATTTGGTCAAGTAAATTAGAAGTTATGCGCATTTTCCCAGAACCGGGAAAACCGAGTAATTTATGGAAAGATTGGACAATCTTTTGGTTTGATCAGTTACGATCCAATCAATTCCGACCAGAAGACTTTCTGATCAAAGCAAGACTTCCAGAAGACCATTCCAACCAATCAGGAGTTCATGTCATCATCTTACCGTGCACCAAAGACCATATGATCAGGAGGATCTTCATTAACCTCAATTTGCCTAATCTGGAACCTTGGCAATTATTGGTGCAACAGCTATTTCTTCAGCTCCTGCACGAGTTTAGGACCTTCCAATCCATCAAGAGGGTTCTAAGGAAGCTATCCTATCCTCTCAAACCGTCTAGATTCAAAGAGAATCAAGTTCCCCATTTATGGCCAGCAAGTATCACTCCAACAGCCATAAAATCTCCCAAGATCACTTCTTTGAAGACTCTACTGTATTTGAAGTTATTTTTATTTCCTTATCTTGTTTATGACCTTTAGGTATTTTCTAGAGTCCCCTAGTTGAGGTTGAGTCTTATATAAATTCCAGTCGTCCATCATTGTAAGACCCCCCCCCCCCCAACACATCTTTTGAATGTAATAAGAATTATTCAGTTTTTCTAGTTTTGTCTAAAACTATTGTTGAAGTCTTTAGAGTTTGTGAAAATCAGCTCCAAAGCATCACGACTTATCAAGAATCCCTTCCATAGAGTCTTGTGGCGTCCTCAATCGATCCTCACTTCCATCCCATTCGTTTTCCAAGGTTGAGAGTGATACAAATCCATCAAGCAAAACACCATCTCATTTCCATATCGATCATCTTTTGATTAGGCTGAGAGTGATACACATCCAGCAGCCTAATTCCATCATATCTATCTTTTTATTTGCTTATTTTTATTTTTTGTTCATGTTATAAACCGCATCTCATTTCATTTGCATTTGTTTAAGGTTTGCAAGGTAGATTCTAGATATATCGATCAATCGATCATTTCTTGGTCGATCCGATCTGATCTGAACATCCATCCACAATTAGGATGACCCCCATTCTGGGCTGTAACATCTTTTATCAGAGCTGAAATTCCTGAATCAATTTAAATCTATCCTTTCATTTCATTTTCTTGCATTTGTTTTCATTTCATCATTAAATCGAAAAAGCAAAAAAAAAACAGTTTCTGCATTTTTATTGTTCATAAGAAAAGAAAAACCAAAGAGAAGAAGTTTATTCCATTTGACTCACACAAAAGTTCAAAAAAATGTGTTTCCTGTTTGCATTCATTCCCCTAGCTCTACTTGCCATTTTTGATTTGTGCATTCATTTCAAAAAAACAAAAATCTGCATTACCTTATTTGTTCTTGGTTACATCTTGCATTAAAAAAAAGAGATAGAAGGTTGAATTATTTAAATTTTGTGCATATCATATTGTGTCATCATTTTTGTTTCTTTCATCCAGAAATTAAAATAAAAATATCTTTCATCTTATTTTATATCATTTCTTTCATATGTCTCGGTTTAATGCATTATTTAAACTAAAAGCTCAGAAAAAATCATTGTTAGTTTGCATTTCATATTTACTTTTCATTGTGTTTCTTATCATTTCATATTGTCATCATTACGTGCTTGCACCAGAAAATCAGAAAGAAAAATAAAAAATTTTGCATAGTTATTTCATTTCGGTTCATAGTTGCATTTCTCGGTTTAGTATAAGTTTCATTGTTGCATTTGTTTTATTTTCTCGACCAAAACTTCCCATATCTTTCACTTGATCTTCGAAAGTGTTTTCAGGAAGCAATGCTAGGAGAAGCACACGGCCAAACTCATATGGTCATAATGAACCAACAGTGGCCAGCTCTATAAGAGCTCAATGAACCAACAGTGGCCAGCTCTATAAGAGCTCAATGACCAGATTTCTCAGCTGGAGAAAAGGAACAAGGAAAAGGCCAACGACCAAAGAAAGGATAAAGTAGTTTTGGAGATGCACCAGAGGCTGTATATGTTGAGCCAAAATCACCAGATCCTTCTAGGATCAACCCACATCCGATTTCTAAAATTCTTAACCATCATGTTGTTAAATATCGGTTTGATTATAACTCCTTTGCTGATAAAATTGAACTCTTTGCATTTTCAGGAAAAAATAGGCTATCTAAGATGGAAGAGGGAAAACTGATGAATGGTTCTACTATAACAACATCCAGAGAAAGGAGAGGTTGTCTTATGCCATTGATCAACTTAGAGATGATGCCTTTAAATGGTGGATCCAAGAAGAGGATGATAGAAGGTTTTACAAGGAACCAACTATCAAAACGTGGGGATCCCTTACGGAAGTTATGAGGCATAAGTTTGCACCAGATTACACAAGTTCTAAAATCCAAGAACTATATCCAAGGAGGTATCCAACTCATGTTTCCAAAGATGCAACAAGAAAGGTGTCAAAAGAAGGGAAAAGAACCTTGCCTTCACAAGGCTACATGCGGCCAAACCAAGGCCACACCACTGGACATTGCTGACCAGAGGAGAGAAATCCCAGAGGCCATGGAGATGAGTAAAAGTGTCGGCCAAAGCACTTTGAGTCGGACCAAAGCAAAACCAAAACCAACTACTATGCAAGTAAAGGCTAAGGTAAGTCCTACACTTGATGATATGGTTCATGACTCATCTACCACTTGTATGATGCACTTTTCTTTGTCCAAGAGTGTTATTACAGGTCTTAAGGAGCCTATATCCCACGGAGATGACACCCCAGGAGCATGCCTTCCAATGGACCAGGAGGAATCTCAATGCACAAAGCCATACATGATGTTTAAGGAGGCCAGTTCAGAGATATACATATTGTCCAATCCGACCAGAACAGTCCAAGGTTAGTCTTCTTACTCTAGTATTGAGGAGCAGGCTAGATATAAATTTCATAGAAAAGAACATCTTGCTTTAACTTGTTCAGATCAGAAAGTATTGAAAGAAACTTCACAAGAAGATAAAACTGAATTATCTAAAATGAGTGATAGTTTATTTCAAACTGATTTATTGGTTCCCAATTCTAGTGTCATGCATTTATATTTTTCAAAAGGTCTTGTAATAGGCACTGAGGCACAGAAACTCAAGGGGGAGGAAGCACCAAATGTAGTCCTTGTGATGGACAAGAAGAAGTCTCAAGACATGGAGCCACTCAAGTTGCTTAAAGAAGCAAAACCAATAACCAAAGTATCAAACCAAGGTAAGTGTTTAACATCACCTTTAGATACTGTTTTTAAGTTGTATATTCTTGGTACAGGGATACCAGATGAGAGTCATATGCTTACTGAAGTTCCAAGGGCCGAACCAGAACATGAGCTCAATCAAAATTCACACCACAAGTGGAAACCGAAAACTGAACAATGGAATTTAAGTGCTAAAGCCTGAGGTACATTTCACTCTAAATCATAATTTTCTTATTAACTCCATGACAGGATTGATATACTTTTCTTGTCCAAGAGAAAGTGAAATATGTACAGGAACCAATGGAGATCAAATTTCCCAAAAGGAAGAAACACCAACCAAGATGTTTGTCGTTTATGACGAGAAACTAGACCAAGGTGATTTCGAATTCAAATACACCAGCACTGAGGTAATACTCGGTTGTAGTATGTCCTTATCATCCCAATACTTTGATATGATACACTTGTTCTTGTCAAAAGTGCCAAAAGCAGATTGTAGATTAAGCTTGAAGCAAATAAGAACTTCATTCTTCATCATGATGATGCAACTAAGGTAAATTCGACCATAACACATTCTGTTCATGAAACTCCAGTATCAGATATAATTCACTTGGTCTTTGTCCAGAATGTTGAAATTTTTTCAGGTTGCAAAGAAGAAAGCTTCAAAGAAATCCCACCGGATAATCTTTTGTTGCTTGGAGGATAAACTCCAATGATGGTCAAAAAAGAGGCTACCAAAAGTGTAAAGTAACAACTCCAGAAGAGATACAACGACCATGTCCATGACAGAAGCGTGATCATTTCCCATCTTTTCAAAGAAGAGCCACCAGATGCACAATCCATTCCCAAACCTAAACAATACCGAGGTAAGACTTTGGAATCTCAAAAGAGAATGAAAGCTGACTTGCTCTATCTTGGTGCAGGTTATCCAGTTCTGAGGTCAAAACCTTTACAAGAGGGATGGAATGATTCGACCATCAATCCAGCAGCTCGGCCTGAGTCTCACCAAACTGTCCATACCAACTAGTTTAGAGGTTCCAGCGATATAGGTTCAGTCCAAGGAGAATATCTTAGAACCAGAAGTCCTTTTGGCGTGAAACCAATTTTATTAGTGTACTTACTCATCAAGTAATCAGTGAGGCTTGGAAGCTAAAGAAAATATTCACTTACCAAGAAGTTATGGATTTTACAAGTTGGAGGTTTCCCAGCCCATTCACATGCGAGTACCCGACTTTGGAAGGAGATTTAAGCCCCGCAAAGATCCGTCCCGAGCCAAAAACAAAATTAAAAGTCAGGAGGAGTTTCATATATTTCCAGGAAGACCAAGATCACGATATTTGGTCAAGTAAATTAGAAGTTATGCGCATTTTCCCAGAACCAGCCAAACCGAGCAGTTTATGGAAAGATTGAACAATCTTTCTGTTTGATCATTTACAAGCAAATTAATTCCGACCAGAAGACTTTCTGATCAAACCAAGACTTCCAGAAGACCATTCCAACCAGTCAGGAGTTCATGCCATCATCTTACCGTGCACCAAAGACCATAGGATCATGAGGATCTTCATTAACCTCAACTTGCCTAATCTGGAACCTTGACAATTATTGGTGCAACAGCTATTTCTTCAGCTCCTGTACGAGTTTAGGACCTTATAATCCATCAAGAGGGTTCTATGGAAGCTATCCTATCCTCTCAAACCGTCTAGATTCAAAGAGAATCAAGTTCCCCATTTATGGCCAGCAAGTATCACTCCAACAGCCATAAAATCTCCCAAGATCACTCCTTTGAAGACTCTACTTTATTTGCAATTGTTTAAAACTATTGGTGAAGTCTTTAGAGTTTGTGAGAATCAGCTCCAAAGCATCACAACTTATCAAGACTCCCTTCCATAGAGTTTTGTGGCGTCCTCTATCCATCCTCACTTCCATCGCATTCGTTTTCCAACCTTGAGAGTGATATACATCTAGTAAGCAAAGCACCATCTCATTTCCATATCGATCATCTTTTGATTAGGCTGAGAGTGATACACATCCAGCAGCCTAATTCCATCCTATCTATCTTTTTTATTTGCTTATTTTCATTTTTAGTTCATGTTATAAACCACATCTCATTTCATGTGCATTTGTTTCAGGTTTGAAAGGTAGATTGTAGACATGTCGATCAATCGATCATTTCTTGGTCGATCCGATTTGAACATCCATCCACAATCAGGACGACCCCCATTATGGGCTGTAACAGAACTTATCGAATTAGGTTATAAAGCTTGACTCAAGAGAGCATCGATCGACGCAGGATCATTGCCATTGATCGACGGTCATTCCGTGTCAACAAGCGAGAGCTGAGACATCGGACTTAGTCAATAGATTAGACTCGCAGCGAGAGCTGGTCGTCTTTTACATTAGATATCGAGTTATATGATTAATACCTTAGCTTATATCTTCTATAATCTACTTGCTTGAAACCCTAGATCTAGCTATTTATTATTATTGTTATTGTTAATGTGTATTTTTTATAGGTGGCTTGAAACATATCACAAACCTGAAGGCTGTTTTGAATTTTTTTTGATCCTCAAATTCCAGAAATAAACTACTTCAAATGAATAAGTGTGAGGTTAACTATTTTCAGTTTACTTTTAAAAAAAAAACTCTATACACAAGCATACAATATTACTGACATTGTAATGTATTATATATTTGATACCACCATTCCAACTATTGTAGATTGAGGTCACGAGTGGAGGTTTGGGGATTAGTAATTTAAAATATATTACAAGATCTATGTTATGTTTTTCAAAATATATATAAACAGCTATTTATATTTATATTTTATAGGTTATTTAAGTGAAAATCATTTTTACTAAATTTATATTCTAGATTTTATTTATTGTGTGTTATCATAAACATTATATAATCACACATAAACAGAAATATAATTTTCAGAGATAGCTAAATGGTTTACAAGATAATACTGAATATTCAGAAACTTCTCATCCTCAGTGACCTTGGTCTTGAACATGAATATTTTGCATTTGCAATAATTGACTCGGAAACAAATTCTTCATTCAATTATATTTAGCTGAACATTTTTATAAATATTTCGGTTGATAAGAAAATTACTTTAAGATGCTAATATTTGCGTATAACTCCAATGGAGTTAGTTGCTTCAAGTCCTTTCATTTTTCCTCTGTCTCCATGAGATGTTCTACATAATCTATTAGTGCAAAATCATTCACGTATTTGCCATTTTCAAATCAATTATATCACCAACATACAATACAATGTTTTATGGAATTATGATTTTTCTTGAACATATAGCTTATTGGATATGAACATATAATTTCTGAGAATTTGTTTTTTTTGTACACTAGTCTTTTATAGACCTTTACACTCATGATTGTGAAACATATAAGCCAAATAATCAGCTGAATTTTAATAGTTACTTTTTAAAATTTGTTGTTAGTTGATTCATGTCTCGTTGCAGCAGATGAGATCTTATCATTGGTGAAAGAATTTTTTTTCGCAATCATTAACAATCACCTAATTTCTACAGTGAGGAGCGGTTTGTAATTAAATATTTCAAAAATTGCTAAATAATGAACTCATTAGTTAGTTTGCAGACAAGAAGGCAACAACTAAGTTGATTGGTTATGAAATTAAGGAAATGAGGTGAAATAGGACATACCGAAATGTGGAGGTACTCCAATCCAGTTCTTTAAAAAGTCCTGATTACAAAATACACAAAAAAATGATTGTGTACAATATCAGCAAATGTGACATATAGAAATAGAAAAAAAAATTGATGATAGATCCAAATACAACATTAGAAAGATCGAGTACAGAGATCAAAATTTTCAAACGAAAACCTAAGCCCCTTTTAATCGTCCGTGTCAGTGTTTGGTAAGAAGATAACTTTTTTTTTGTTACAACGAAAATACACATTTTAAGAACCCAAAGCTTATTTTGTTTTTTCATCAGCCCAACAGTAAAATGAGAACAAATCCCTTACGGGTCAATGTTCAAATTTTTTTGGTCCAACATAAAACACCAGAAACCAAAAAATAAAATGCAGCACTCTCAGCCGTATATGTTTTATCATTTTTAATGTGTTTTACAATTTGATAATACAATAATAAATAAATTAGACTGAGTACTTGTTAACTAATATAAATATTAAAATCAATAATCTCATCTCGCACAAGGTGTGGAATACTACCTAGTAAGTTGTTATAATTCTTTTAGCTGAAGCAGTTTTTGATTTAATGAAAATAAATATGACTTCTAATGTTTTATGGATCATTGGGACTCAGGAAATTGTATTATTCCTCTATATGTAACGGCATGAATTTCTATTGATTCATAGAGTTGTCTGAATCCATAAGTATATATATACTTAACACGTAGAACGTGTAAGTTGAGTTTTTTCTATCAAAATGAAGAGTTATTTATTTTTTTGCATAAAAAGTGTTTATGTAACTATTTATTTGACATAAAGGTACCAAATCATGTAATATTTTAAATCTCTTTAAATATAGTGACCTTGGATACAAATCCGTTAGTCTTACTTATGCAGAGAAAAAAACGCATATGTATATAGATGCGAACTTATAAAATTGAAATATTTAACATAAAACATTCTTACCTTAATAAAAAACTAAAAACTGAAAAAATCTTAGTCAAACTCATTCAATGTCTACTACCTCCGATGGATTATGCTTAGGAAGTTCATACTTAGACACTCGTAAATCAACAAGTGATCATTTGTCGCTTCCCATAGATCATTTACAAATCTTGAATCGAGCTCCTTGAATGTTGTTATTTTAAATGAGATAGGTCTAGGTTGTGTGCATTCCATTCAATGTATTTAATCTCATATGCTTCACAATCACAATTATTCCTATTAAGTCCATACTTCATTGGTGCATAAGGTATTAAGTACTTACTAACATTTAAATGTTTATGGTTTGCTTTTGACTTAACATATTTGACAAAAACAGGGTTGATGATTGTGAAGACGTCTACAACCTTGTTTTGTTTCATGCATGGACAATCAAACACTTATATTGTTCTCATAACAAAACTGATGCATATAGAGATCGTATGATCATTATGGACAAATAATAAAATGTAGATACAATGCATGTCTATATCCCACACTTTTTATAGTTTTTATGTGATGGAAGAACTTCATTTCATATGTTAATAGAAAACCATTTAATTTTAAACCTTTTCTTCTCCTTCAATAGTTATTGGTGTGCACTTTTGAACTATGATCTAAATAAGCAACTCATAAAAGCCACGACTGAAGATATTTATAATGAGGTTGGTGAGGATACTGATGTCATGAGCACACTAATTAGTAGAGATAGAGATCCCAGTTACTTTCAGAGCAAGGTAAAAAAAGATGACTAAACACAATGCAGAAAAACGAACGAAGAAGCTATTGTGTCTAGGGAAACATATACACAATGATATCTTAATGAAGGTATGAAGAGTTTCTTGAGAGTTTTCACTTCCATTGAAGAAAATATGGAAAATACATAAAGAGTGGTTTTAAACTACTTGAAGAGTCGATGGAGAATAACAAAAGACAGTCATCTAAAAAGCAAGGAACCGGTGAGTTTCAGCTATCCCAAGCCAACAGTAAGTAAAAGACAATAACTCTTAAAGTAACATGCACCATTTTGGAGAGTTTGAGTTGACATTTTAAGAGAAAATCTTGTTATTGACTGCTAAGCACAATGTAATATGTTCATGTTGTAGTTGATTAAGTTTGTATATGTTCTTATTAATTACGTGTGTAAATATGTTATGTTTTGGAGGAATGTTTGTTATTCACGGTTAAACACAATGTAATATGATCATGTTGTAGTTGTTTAATTTTTATTGTATGTTTTTAAAAAAAAACAAAGATAGTTATTATAAGTATGCATAATCATATGATTTTCTTTGTAATAACTTTAGTGTCAATCAACAGGAAAAAAAAATGCAAAAGTAGAGAATCTACATGATGTTAAGGTGACTACGACGATTGATATTGATCTCAAATTGAATACTCAAGACTACTTAACTATGGGTCAACTTTATCAAGGACTTTGTAAAAAATTTGGTTCATCACAACATTCAAAATAAGACGATCCTATAATGAATGGTTGATTCCATAAACTTCTATCCAGACAGCCAAAAGGTTGACAACAAGGTCAAAAAACCAACTCCAACCGACAACAAAACATAACATATTGGAAGAGACGATTTTGATTCAATATTTCCTTACTTTAGAAATGAAGCATGGAACAAATTAGAAGAATGGTCAATATCTTCCATGTAAGTTCTGCAGTCATGGGTAGCTTATTTTTAGGTATTTTTTTTGAATATTTCAGGGTCAAACTATCAAATGAAAGTGTTTCACTCATGGTCAACTCTGATCAACTCAAGAATATGATCAACCCTTTCATTCATCATTTCATCATTCTTCATGAACTCAACAGACGTAAGAACACCTAAATCTCTAGAAGCAAAGATGGATGAATACAAATCACAATGCAAAATAAATTGAAACTCGGTTAAGATATAACTAAGAAACCAAATAAAAACACAAATCAAAATACAAATTTAAATTAAAAATTTAATTTAGACACAAATAAAGACTCAAGCTTATGATGTATGTGTATAATATCTTCACAACTCCACCCAATTCCCACATTGAAGACCAATAAAATTTGAACTTTTCTTCTTACCCAACATTTTCTCAAAGTGCGGAATATCTTTCATTATCCATATCTGAAAGGTATATGTAAATACCTCCAACATGTATCTCTTCTTATTCTTCAATTTCTTTACCGATGTAATGATTGAATTCAATAGATCATAAAGTGAACAGAGATCCCATAGATAAATTTGCATCTTACCAATATTTGTCACCAGCTTTATGTGAGTGTGTGAAATATAATTTCTCATCCCTTGACATCAACACACTCACGATAACACACTAATAGATCAACTTGATATTGACCATATGACTTCACTTGTGAAAACGTTTAGGTGTTTTTCCAATATCAAACTTCAAATTAATTTTCCCGCATCTTTTTCAGCAATTTTTTCTAAAATACCATGTCATATTCCCACTTCTCCAAATCACATTTGTCCTCTTTGTTGAATTCTACACATGTGACTGTATAAAACTCTTGTATTTAAAACCGAAGAGTTTTCCCAGCGAACTCAAACCATAACTGATGTTTTTTAGCTGCGATATGCTCCTTGCACAAAAAATTGTGTATCAATCTTCATGAATATTATTATCATTGATCGTCATAATTTGAATGAAAACCGGGTTGCTCTTCACTTCTGCATACCTTACGGGGAGCATCGTTTGCAACCTCTTCAGTAGCAACATTTTTATTATTGATATTTTCTAAAAGGTTTGAGACCATGTAAGAAAATACATTTTGGTAGTGATAAATTCATCCTTACGAAAACATGATTGAAACCAACAAAAAAACCAAGATATTAGAAGATCAACAACAAGTAAATATACAGAAAACAAACATGTATCCACATATAATAACAGTGATCACAAGACAAACTTTCAAACACAAAAGAGCCAGCAAGTCCAACCCACAACCATTATTATGAAACTAACTTTATTACACATAAAATTTGATCATAAGATTTTGCTTATTTCTGCATATTATACTCTAATTAATCATAGAACCCCACCAATTTGTCTAACAGTTAAGCATGTTTTAGGTATAGTCAATCTAATAATCCAAAGCAATCTAAAACTGAAATAAAAAATCGAGCTAATATCCCAAAATCGAATAAATTGATCTAATACCACGAAGTAGAAATTTATTCACACAAATACAAGAAGGACGGAAATCATGGAAATTGATCTACTACCCTAATCAAAAAATTGTAGGAACGCATGACCTTACCGATTGAGCTTCCAAGGAGACAGAAGAAGACAAACACTTTAGGTTTCTGAAAAAGAGTCGACAGTAGAGATACCAGTGAGGAGTACCCAATGGCGGAGAAAGTAAAGAGCCCCAACAAAAAAAATTGAAAGGAAGATGAAAGCAAAGAAAAGAAAAGAGAAGGAAGACTGGCGAGAGATTATTTGCCGGAGATGGAGTCAGAGGAAAGAAAATCTCTCAAGAAGGCATCATGAGCTTTTAGAAAACTTTGGGGATTTCATTTTATCTTTAGATCTTTTAATTTTTTTTATAAATTAATTAATAATTAACTAAATATCATTACTAATACTTTATTATTAAATAAAACTAAGGCTAAAGTGCTACTGAATTTAATTAGAATGGTATTAAGACATTTTTAAAGGAAAAGAAAAAACTTACAGAGACGAGACTTCTTTTTACATATCTAACTTAACAATTTTTGTCTTTGACATAAGAATATTATTTTATCACTCAAACTAAAGGTGGTATGAAAATACAAACTGGAATAGAACAACCGACAAAAACTAGTCTCCTATGAAAAACTCGTGTTGTCTTGGCTAAAGTGTATGATGTATGGTGTCCCCTTGGTTCATGAATGATCTTGAAGTCTTGGAATTTTCTTTGAATAGATGTTAGCTCTGCTAATTCTGTAGAATAAAACTTGACCATGCTTTCCGATCCTTGATTATTGAGATTATATTCTTGCATTATGGTTTAAAGTATTGACACGACGTATGTTAAATCATATTCTCCATTGCCCAAATGAGAAATCTAATTCTGAATGTAACGGGGACAATCATCTCTCTTTTGCCTTAACCCTATGAGTTGTTCATTTCCAGCTTCATCCAGCCATACCCAACCATACCCACTATAATGTGATTCGCAGTCCATGATCCATGTACTAAACAAATACTCTGTAAGCGTAACGCTTGTGTATTCTGAGTCTTTTGTGGTGGATGTACATACTAGGTTGGTATACACACTCGATATCGGAAAAATGACAGGACATGACGATGTCGAGGAAAGGGCCCATGTCTGTAAAGCAGGTGGACATTTAAAATTGCATGTTGATTCTTCAACTTCTCCACATCTTGGACATTGGTTATCATATCGCATATGAGGACATATTATATTTCCAGTTATCACTAGATAACATGATTCCGTTTGCCAAATTAAGTAGCGCTTGTTTAGGGAGCATTGATTTTCCATGAAAAATCTTGTAATTTTGTGATAATGGGTTCATATATCATTACTTTGGAGGACTGATAGAGAATATTTCTTGCAACCTAGTATCTAGATTTTACAGTATAAAACTCATTCTTCGTATAGTCCCAGCTATATTTGTCATATTGGCTTACAAACAAACTCCGAGTAATGGGTATTTCCTCTTGAGCCACATGTTGCTCTAACATTCCGACGTTCCACACTTTTGGCGATCATGTATAAACTCGGACACTGTCATTCGTGGATTCACCACTGGTACAGCTGGTCTAGTTGACCTAGCCGGAATTGTAGGGGTCCATGGATCTTCCCTATGTTGTAGCCCAAGTGTAACATCTTTCTTATCCCCAATGTCAATAAAGGTCTTGCTGCCATCAAGATTTTCCAAACATAAAAAGGTGATTCAGATTTTGTTGCACGAAAAAGCGAGGATAAGAGATCATATCTCCCTCTAAGAACTTTTGCAAGAAGAGAATCTAGAAACTGTATCAATCTCCAGTGTTGTTTAACTAATAAAGCTAGATTAAATTCATGAATTAATCATAAACCAATACCCACTTCATTTTGTTGAAAGCATAGTGTTTCCCACCTCGCATAGTGCATTCCTCGATTCAGTGGATTTGTGCTCCACCAAAGTATACAATGACACTTGCTAATTTTTCACAGATTTTCAAAGGAAGCAGAAAGCTTGACGTAACATAAGTTGATAGCGCTAAAGTTGCGGCCTTAATAAGAATTTCCTTTCCACCCTTTGTCGACCACCTACCTCACCATCCACTGATCCTATGATCAAGCCTATCCTCAAGGAAGACAAATAACTTGCATTTGATCCACTTATGTCCTCTAGATGGCTTTGATAGGTTCCTATTCCTGCTTCATTCTCAATAACCATAGTGAATTTGATTGCTTGATTTACAGTGAGTGGAACTCTCTTTCCAAAGAGAAGTGACGACTGCTCAAAGTTAATACACTAGCATGATGCTTTTTTCTTACGCTTTTACTATTTTCATGACTTCATCACACTCATAGGCTTCGCCTTATATAAGAAATTTTATCATCAACAAATAAAAAAGTGGGACACCAGGGGTCTAGCACGTGCGACATACATCCCGATTATCTTTACTTGATTCTCTATGTGATTTAGATGGCTAATGAATGCTTCCATGAATAAGATAAAGATGAAAGGAGAAAAAGGATCTCCTTGTCGTAAACCTCTATGTAGGAAAATGTTTCATCTAGGTTGACCACTCAGGAGGAATTGATATTTGACTGAATAGACGCAACACATAATCCATTTGATCCTAGTTTCTAAGAACCCCATTTTACATCACTTTCTGGATAAAAAATCATTCCATGCGATCGTACGCTTTACTCATATCAGTTTTTATGTTTATTCTTGTTTTATGTCCACCTGGTTTCGTTCTAAGTGTATGAAACACCTTCTGAGTGATCATTATGTTTTCGGTAATTTTTTTACCCCTGCAACAAAGGCTGATCATATTTCTCAAATTCGATCTAATAGAACTTTCTTCAACCAATGGCGTAAGACCATAGAAAGTATCTTATAACATAATATTGCCTAAAAGATGTTTCTAAAATTTATAAAGCCAAAAATTCAAGGGAAAATAAAAGAAAATTTGGCGAAAACAAATGTTTGCTTGTGAACTCGTCTTAGTAGATAACAATCATGATGCACAAGTTAAAAACATGGACTACTTACATTAGGGGCATTTTGGTCATTCCAGACAATACTTCCAAGTTCCAACCTACTCCCTATTGTACCCTTGCATGTGATCGAATCCTTACTCCACCATTACAACAAGAGGTGGAAAGTCAAAGGGCAAAATCAGAAATGCGAAATGCGTCTCCTATAAATAGTATCCTCTCTTCTTCGTCATCTTCCTCATTCGCTCCTTGAAACTTTCTTCTTCCTTTAAGAGATCAATTGCTTCGGAGGTAACACCGACCACTCTTTCTTTTGATCCTTTACATTTCTATGAACGGCATTGTTTACGTTTTGCTCTCGCGAAACCGTAATTGATTCGTAGCTGATCTCTCTCTCTGAATCGTCGATTAGTATCTCTCAGATCTCAGAGATCGCATCATTCCGTGTGTTAAAATCCATTTATAGATGCTCAAACGTATAGATCCGTCGTTAATCGTGCTCATTTTATCGAAATCAAGCTAGATTGTGCTTAGATCTGCGTGATTCTCGAGTATTGAGTGATCTATTGTTCCAGATCTGATCGATTTTGAAATACAAACGTGGATCTATTTTGCTACAATATTGATGCAATCTGTTGATACGATTCGATTTTTGCAGAGAAAGATTGAAAAACAATGGTGAAGATCTGTTGTATTGGAGCTGGATACGTTGGTGGTCCAACAATGGCTGTGATCGCACTCAAATGTCCACATATTGAAGTAGCAGTCGTTGACATCTCTGTTCCACGTATCAACGCATGGAACAGTGACCAGCTTCCGATCTACGAGCCAGGTCTTGAAGACATCGTCAAGCAATGCAGAGGCAAGAACCTCTTCTTCAGCACCGACGTTGAGAAACACGTGAGGGAAGCTGATATCGTCTTTGTCTCTGTCAACACACCGACGAAAACGACTGGTCTTGGAGCTGGTAAAGCTGCGGATCTCACTTACTGGGAGAGTGCTGCTCGTATGATCGCTGACGTATCGGCTTCTGATAAGATCGTGGTTGAGAAATCGACTGTGCCGGTGAAAACAGCTGAAGCCATCGAGAAGATTCTGATGCATAACAGTAAAGGGATCAAGTTCCAGATCCTTTCGAACCCGGAGTTTCTTGCGGAAGGTACTGCTATCGCTGATCTTTTCAACCCTGACCGTGTTCTCATCGGAGGACGAGAAACTCCTGAAGGTTTCAAAGCTGTTCAGACGCTTAAGGAAGTTTATGCCAACTGGGTTCCTGAAGACCAGATCATCACAACGAATCTCTGGTCCGCAGAGCTCTCCAAGCTAGCTGCAAACGCTTTCTTGGGCTCAGAGGATTTCATCAGTCAATGCCATGTCCGCTCTGTGTGAATCCACCGGTGCTGATGTGACTCAAGTGGCTTACGCCGTTGGTACTGATTCAAGAATCGGTCCCAAGTTCTTGAACGCTAGTGTCGGGTTCGGAGGTTCTTGTTTCCAGAAGGACATTTTGAACCTTGTCTACATCTGTCAGTGCAATGGTCTTCCGGAAGTGGCGGAGTACTGGAAACAAGTGATCAAGATCAACGATTACCAGAAGAACCGGTTCGTGAACAGGATTGTCTCTTCTATGTTCAACACTGTCTCCAACAAGAAGGTTGCGATCCTCGGTTTCGCATTCAAGAAAGACACCGGCGACACAAGGGAGACACCAGCCATTGATGTCTGCAAAGGTTTGTTAGGAGACAAGGCGCAGATCAGCATCTATGATCCTCAGGTCACTGAAGAGCAGATTCAGAGAGACCTTGCGATGAAAAAGTTCGATTGGGACCATCCGCTTCACTTGCAGCCAATGAGCCCGACCACGGTGAAACAAGTGAGTGTGAAATGGGATGCGTATGAAGCTACAAAAGACGCACACGCGGTCTGTGTTCTGACCGAGTGGGATGAGTTCAAGTCGTTGGACTACCAGAAGATCTTTGACAATATGCAGAAACCAGCTTTTATCTTCGACGGGAGAAACGTTTTGAATGTGGACAAGCTGAGGGAGATTGGTTTCATCGTTTACTCCATTGGTAAGCCACTTGATGCATGGCTTAAGGACATGCCTGCTTTTGTCTGAATGAGAGAACAAGGTAATAATAATAATTATGATAATATTCTGGCTCATTCTTTTTCTTTCCACTTTTGATTGTCTGTGTTTTTGCGTTTTTGCTTCATATAATTCTACCTTTGTTGTTTCTTTTCTTATATAAGCTCTCGTAATTTTGTTGAACAGACTGCTACTTTGTATTCGATAAATTTGCATCATTTTTCGTTATTTACTTAGAAAAACAATAATGTTTAGTTGACAAAAAAAAAAACAATAATGTTTACTTATTAATTCTAAATGAACGTCAAAGCCTAAAAATTGCAGACTCGTACTTTGAGTAGCAGTAGTAGTCATTTGGGTGTAGTTATTAATTCAAATTAACCACTGTTGCTGCAGAAAGACAAGTCACCATTTTTAATGTTTTAACCTGACTAATGGAACAGAACAGAAAATTATTTAGGTCACAGTTAAATATAGTTATAGTTCAACAATTGGAACTGAACCGAACAATTACTTAAGTCAACCGGATTGAACCTGCTTTACACATTTAATTATATATATATATTAACTGAATGTTATGATTTAAAGTTATGATACATTAAATATAATAACAATATATATGATACATAATTAGAATATGAATATATATTAAATATAGTATATTAAAAATATTAATTAATTTTTTTCATTGAGTAATAGAAAAGCTATTTGATGTAAAAAACAAATTATTTCATTCAGTTTTAGATTTTTTATTTTTAATGTATTTTCTACTGTTTAATAAATTAAAAACCTAAGTCAACTACATAATCATAGGGCTGGACACTTTACCGATATCCAAATCCGTGCCCGATCCGAAAACCAGAACCGAAATCCGAATACCCAAAAAGGTATTAAACTGAGAGAGATTGGATATCGGAATCCGAACGGATAATACTCGAACCAAAATGGATACCCGAGGATAACCGAACCGAATGGATATCCGAGGACAACGAACATATAAATAATTAACAATATATTTATAGTTTAGTTCTTTCATTTTTCTTAAATTTTTATATTGATGTTACAGATGACTTAAGATTAAGATCAGATAATATATATATATATATAATTTCGGATAAAGTTATTTACTACTCACTTGAAATGCATGTAAAGTTCTTATTTCGTGTATTAATAAAAATTGCATCCAAATTTTTTTTTTTAAAAACAATCAAGTTAATAATTTTTTGTTATTATTTTTTTGTCTCAAAACTTATTAATCGTCTTATTAAAAATTAAAACCAGTTAAGTTGAAGATATACTTTTAAGTAGAAGAAGTTTAAGCAATTAATAATTTGATTTTTTTTAAAAGTTAAATATTCGAATCGGGTCCAAAATGTAAAAATACCCGAACGGATATTAAGCCCGAATTTCTTGATAATCCAAAATACCCTACATAACCGGTTTATGGTCGAACATAGCGTAACCATCGGGTTAGCCCAAATTTCGAAACACTGCATTCTGTGAAATAGTATATAAATAAATAAGCAATTATTAATAAACCAAATTTTCTAAGCTTTCGTCCAAGTCATGGCCCCCTTGTAGCAAAACTCTTCTATTGTTGTTTGTGAAAACATGTGAAAAAGTGTTATCTTTTTCTTACTTGTGAACAAGATCTTGTGAGAGAGACGTGCAGTCATAAATCGATAATGTGAGTTAGTGTAAATGTCAGAAACGTAGGACAGAACATGCGAGTCCGGTTGTCAGAGTAGTTGCTTTGCTACACGCCAAGCACGAATTCATTGCAACTCAAAATGCCGCAATATAGTATTTTCCTTCTATTTTATAATTCAAATCTTATCCAACTATTTTCAAAGTTTATATGATTTATTTTGGCTTCATTACGTATGCTCAAAAAATGAAAGTATTATTTAAATGGTCCAAGAACGGTGATCGCAACACCAAGTTTTTCTATGGCTCAGTTAAGATGAATAGATCCATGATAATGGTACTTCTAAATTGGTTACTGTGAATTGTGTTAAAAGGGGGGTTCCGAAACAGCAAAAGGGGAAGTGTCAGTGGCTTATTTTAAGGATATTTCAAGGATTCTTCTCCTGACGCTAAAGTGTCAGCCGCTATAAAGGAACATTTTTACCGAAGATGTTACTAAAGAGGGCGTCAAGCGTGATGTGTTATTCATTAAGCCTTCTAGTGCACATGAGGCAGATAGAATTACATGCATATTCTTAAAACAGTACTAAGGTGTGATTCCAGAACATGTTACAAAGGAGGTGATGAGTTCTTCTTATATATGCAAAGAGATAAGTAATGCCAGCACCATAAACAACAGAAGATTCTTGTGGATGAGAGCTACAAGATTACAGTCTACAAACTGATTTATCTAAGGAAACTGACACAAAAAAGAATAGAGCCTCTCTGTTTGGAAAAGCACCAAGACGACAATGCCATAAACACAAAACCCTCATAAATGCCGCAGAGAAACCCTCCAAGTAAAAATTAGAAGACACCAACTCGTTTCAAGGTTCCATTTTTAGTGGCAATGGAGGAAAAAACATCAAATCTCCTTTTCCAAGATGGAATTTCCGCTTGTTTTCATTTCCTGAAACTTATACTTTCTCTTGGCTATCCTCTAAAGAGGATTCTTCTTCATTCTCAGGGAGACATTTTTCTTCATCAAAACCATTATTCTCCTTTGGGCACATATCTGATATTCTCTATCTCTGAGTAATCATCTCCACTTTTGTGAGGTTTGGTCAAGTCCATCAAACATGTTTACACAAGTTATGCATGGACAACTTATGGGCCTAATCGATGAAACTTATTAGGTTAAGTGCTGACATACAAAGAAGAAGAGGTCACGGACGGAACTTCTAAGACAAGCTTCTGGGAGGCAGAAGTCTCAAAGCCTCTTTGGAGGGATTCCATGGCGTCTCTTGGGGAGATATAGTAAGCTAAAGCTAGATATGTTATTCTAGGCTTACCTCTTTGCCATGTTATTCTCTTGTACTCTCTAGGATTGTTTAACCGAACAGAGAGAGACTGAATGATCTTGTAAACCACATCGGAGGTGTTTTCCGATACTTCATAATGGATGTTGTGGATTCTGATCCACCCTAGATGTAGCGGTGCGTCCGTGAACTGGGTGAAAAATTCTTGACTCATGAACAAGAATGAATTGTATGAGTACGTTAACGGACATAAGAATAGGAGCGATCGATACCCTACAAAGTGATATTAGGAGCTCAAATCCGTAACAAGTGGTGTCAGAGCACATACTCACGGATCCTATAGAGGATTGTCGATGTGTGTTGAAGCTTTCAACCGAGACAGAAGAATCACAAGATTTAATGGAAGCTGGTTGTCACGTGTTCTACACACGTGTAAATCTAATTAGGACACAAATCAGAGGATAGACCGAGATCAAGATCACGTGAAAAGAAAATTTAGGTTTACAAGAGAAGAAGGAAAACTATGGACGTTCATGGCTGCAACTGCACAAGTTTATGAAGGAAGGATTCACAAGTCAGTTGAGTCGGTTGAGATGATTTCTAGGTTCTGAAATCAGGGTTTCTACAAAGTTCTCTAAGGGTGCAAGGCATGATGCTAGTTGTTATGCAAGTTGTCAGAGGTTTCAGAGCTGTCCTCGGTCTGCTAGTATGCATTGGAGTCTCGAGTTTCTTCATGTTATGCAAGTTGAAACTGAAAGCATAGAGGAGCACAAGGTTTTTTTTTTTGTATTGGTTCTGTATGGGATTGTCTGAAGATTCAGTGAGGGATTTCATGATGTTCTTGGGGTCAATCTACTTGGTATATCAGTCGGGTGTGGTGCTCTAATCTATGTGGTTATTTCAGTTTGGTATCTCATAAAATTCTTGGAACTAGGGGACACCTTAGAACCTTGAATGATATGAGTGTTTCATGTTTGTTTCGAGTATCAGTATGGTATAGTCATAGTGACGGGTGTTGCAGAATGGTTGAAGTAAATCGAATCATGTGGGTTTGTCTATATGTTGATTATGAGAGTCTACAATTGGGTAGATTATCAAAGAACAAAATACTAGAAGGCTGTTAGTTTCAGAGGGAATGTAGTGTGGTATTCTCTGAAGATTGTTTGGTGTGATCTGTTGGAGCAGTGTGTTTGGCGTAACACACAGTAATTTTACCATAATGAATCTGCAACCACACGAAGTTTGCTTGTTCAAGGTGGAGTTCTACTGAATAGGTGGCAGTTCAAATCATAGACTGATTCAAAATAAAAGCATGTATGTTTACGGGTTTTCTGCATGGGATTGAGTAGTAGTTTGTTTTGGCTTCTCAAGGCATATGAGGGGAAACAAATGGGTCCAAATCATAGTTGCAGAGGTAATGATTTGTTTGAGCAGAGGTTGAGCAGAGATACTTTGCGTCGAAAGTATTCTTAGCAAGTTGAGCTAAGCGGCGTGTTCTGTTGGCAACATCAACGGTTCAGAGTGATGTTCAAGACATGGTATTCATTCAGATTGTTACAAAATAAATTCTCAGGATAAGAAGTCTGGTATCTACGGGCTGTTGAGGTTGGATAAGAATTGAGTCAAAGAGCTTCTGGTTTGAGGCAATGGTGATTCAGGTTCCGTAAGAGCTTCAAGTTAGTATCGACATCAGCTAAAATTTCTGGAGAAGAAGAATCAGTAGATTTCTAATCACAATCACATCACTATTTTCAAGTGTGACGAACCAAGGATGATTCTGAAAGATATGCAGTCTCAGAGAAAGAAAAAGATGGTGTTCGTTTGTGGTAGACAAAGACGACATCAGAGATAGAAGAAGAATGTTCAAAGAGGAGGATCTAAATGCATATGATGGTTTCCGGTTTGTGATATCATGGTGAGAGACTTGTAAGGGATGTTGCAGTGCTTGCAATAATGGGAAGACCCATATAGGCCGAAGCAAGAATAGCTTCACAGATGGGTGTGTATGTGATCTGCAGTGTTGGAAATTAATTTGAGTTGTCTGGGATGGAGGATATCTCAGGTTAGAGACAAACTCATAGTAAGTCAAAGTTAGGCATAAAGAGATTAAATCAAGTTAGGCCACCAATCTCTTAGGAACAAAAGTTTTCTACATCACAAGGAATGCATGTTATCTTTATGAAAGATGATCAACAAATGTTGCAGCTGCACAGGTTGGTTGTCGTGTGGCAACAATGTGACGATATATAGGTGGTTCTGTTTTTGGTCGGTTCAAGTCAGTCTCGTGGGTGCATGAGAGTCAAAGTTTATAGCTTATTAGAAGAAAGTCTGAAGAGTCACTAAGTTAGTGTGGCTAAAATAGGTTGTACCTCCACGAAGAAGAAACTACAGCAAGGGAAAGTGTGTAAAAACCATACACAAGTATTTGTTGGAGAAAATGGCTCTTTGTGGTAATAACATGTAGCAGCTTTAGTGAGGTCGTGTGAGTGATAAGTAAAACCTAAGGGAAAAGGCCATTCAAGGTTAGACTTAGCTTGAAGATTTTGGTCGAAGATAGAGGAAAATGCGCAGGCAGAATTGGGTTGCATAGGTTGTTACGCCTAATTGTAGTCCTGAGAATGGAGGGTATGAGACAACAATCATCAATGCTTGTTCAAGAAGCATAAAGTCACTACCACAACTAGCAAAAGCGTGTGTGGGTTTACCTTAAATGAATCGTCAGGGATGTATGATTCGAAAAATTCATATGAATAAACTCAGATGAAGTAAGGGACACCGTTCTTTTGTCAGGACCACATGTGTCAAGGTGGAGCTTTTGGACAAGAATCAAAGCTCACAAGCAAAAGGAGAAATTTTCAGACTTGACCCAGGTTGGAACTTCATACTTAAACATGTTATGGTTCATGTATAGTTACAGCTGGAGAAACTCGTCATGGGATCGAGTTTGACACGAGATAAGCCGTAAGGGAGTATCTAAGGAGCATCACATGCTTGGATGATGCGAATATGGTTAAAAGGCCGATATGAAACACAAAAAGTTGCAAAAGCTTGGTTAATTTCTCAGAGACAGGGTATTTATAAAGTTAATTTGATTAAGGTGGAGCCACTGAGATTGTATTTGTACTGATGCATCAGGGATATATATATTATGATTTCAGGTGGAGTGAATCACTGTTTTTTTTTTGTTTTAGAAGATATCTTGATTGCTTCAACTGAAGGGTAAAAGTTCCAGTTAGCCACTTGGTCAGCTCAAGGGAGTAAGAGCTGAAAGGGAACTCTCTTTCATGATTAGAGGGTATCGTGGACATGTTTAGAGTGAAAGGCCAGAAGTGTCAAGATCAGTTAACAAGTACAAGGCACATCATAAGGAGTTTGTAAGAGGAGTCTTACATAAGGTAACTTGTAGGTGAGGCAAGTAAATCGACATTTGTATCATGAGTACACTGCAGTGAAGTTGATATAGAGCAGCCGAGTATGATGCAAGATAAAAACATGGTGAAGTAGTTAGTTAAACTGAAGTATTGAGTTGTGAAGATGAAGAATGGTGAGATAAAAATTAAGAAACCGTTAGAAGACATTGCATGGACTACAAGGAATTGTCTTAAAGTTTTTCCATCTCTGGAAGGGTAAGACTTTTTCTCCACAAGTAGGCTCATCTCAAGCTCAAGTCATAGAACTGAAAGAAGCTTCATGAAGGTATAAATGCAAGGAAAAAACCGATTGCATTTAAAGAA
>CAJHQQ010004379.1:0-29221 GCA_905132885.1 Moricandia moricandioides | reverse complement strand
TTAATTCTTTAATTGCCCGTAGTGTGACGTGCTTTACGCAATCAGAATCCAGGATACAACCACACTTCGACTATTCCTGTATCACTCAGAATAGAAGCTAACAAACCTCTTTGTGTGATGTTACTCTCACACACAAACTAAAAAAAAATACTAGCATAACTATTCTAAGTGGGAGAATGTTTCTTTCTTTGTTCTTGGATTTGTATTTTCTTGGTGTATAAAATGAGAAGAATATGGTTTGATTTTATAGCCAAAATGTCAATGACCATTTCCAAAAAGTGAAAGAAATTTTGCTTTCAATGAGAATTCATTCTCTACTTAATGACATTATTATTTTTATGTTACAAAAAATAATCAATGTTTTAAGTTACAAAAAATGAGATAGATATTTGTTGACTTGTTAAAAATACTTAACAAATGAATTTCAGTAAAAGAAATTAATCTTTTAGATCGTAAGCCCATTTTTTGAATCTGAGCCCGAACTTGAACTCCGTCCAACTATCTCATTTTCACTTATTTTCCGAAGTAGGACATTTCACGAATGTTATATTTTAAGATTTACAAGCAACCCACTTGGAGTTCATTTCTCATTCAAACCTACTCCCGATTTTGACATGTAGTTACACTACTTCATAGTGTACAACATCCGGTTCACGAACGTCTTCGTCCAGAAACTTACCGAAAAATGGTCCTAAACCATTTCGTCAAAAACGAGTTCCAACAGTAAGTCCTAAAATAATTGATTTGACTACATATACTATCAAAGTGCACTTTTAATCACACATCTATAAATTATTCTAGAGTTAAGCGTGCTAGAGATTGAGTAGGGCATGATGACCTATCGGGACGTTGATTAAAGATATTGTGGGAGTGAGACCAAAGTGCGGAGAAATCTCATGTGGTGATAGCATAGCCCAAATAAACAAAAAATTTATGTCTTCAGAAAATTAATGCACTGCCTCACACGTAATGGGGGCCAGGGACCAAGTGAGCAGCCGTGGGGCCCATTGATTGTTTTCTCATCCCCTCTTATCCTTAACTTTTGATTACTCAAACCTCATATCGAGTACTCGAAGACCTTGAATTGGGAGATGTATGAACTCTCACAAGCAGGAGATGAAGGCGCTCCTGTTTCATTTTCCAAAGATCTGGAACGTCGATGACAGAGTGGTGGGTGCCGACCTTGGCTTTGGAAGGTTTCAGTTTGACTTCGAACAAGAAGAGGATACTGTGGAGGTGATGAAGAAGGAACCTTTTCGTTTTGATTACTGGATGCTCTGTATTGTCCGATGGTAACCAGACATGGATGAGAATTATCCATCGATGATAACTTTCTGGGTGCGGGTCATTGGTGTTCCCTTGCACTTTTTGGGTTGAGCAAACTTTCCAGTGCATAGGAGAGGCGCTGGGAGAGGTAAATGGAGATGAAGATGTGGATATTGAAGGCAAGGTTAGTGTGATCATGGATGCTTTCAAACCTTTGATTTTCTCGGTTACTTACGGAGTTTCATAATGGTGATAAGACAACCATTGCTTTGCGGTACTAGAGAGCTCGACGGCTTTTTAGAACCTGCTCCAGCTTGAGGCATGATCAATTCAAGTGTCCAGTTGGAAGGATGAAGATAGTGAGATGCAACAACCACGGCAAGACCCAGGATCCTTCCATACTGAGTTACAAAGGTGCGGTGGGAGTAACAGGGTAGAGAGGCCAGGGAAATAAGGTTCGAATAAGGACTTAAAGGTAAGTATGAGGGGAATTACAAGCCTGGTTATATTCTGTCTGAAGAGACGTCACGGAGGTATGCTATGGATACAAGAGGCATAAATGACCTCAACACTCAAGACGTAGGGAAACACTTGGATGAGAATAAAAAACTCATGCTTGACGCTTAGAAGTGGAAAGAGTGGTGAGAATGAAACTCTTCGGAAATGGAGATGGAGGATTTGAATGGCACTAATGATGCGGTCTCTACATAAGCAGAGGCTAAGGAAGGTGGAGGAGGGAAGTTAGTGACCCGGAGTTACTGTTGAAGATGATGGTTATGTGAGAACAAGGGCGAGAGAGTGAGTGAAAGTGAGAACGGGATGATAATGAAGGTAAGGATGAGAGGCAAAGTTAGTGTGATGGTAAGGATTAGAGTGAAAGTGAGAATACAGTGAAAATAAGTGAAATTGAGACTATGTTTAATTATATGATAATTATTGATAAATTAGTAATACTAAACTTTACAATATAAATTTACTGATTACATAATTTGATACAAGCTATATATTTTATATAAATTTGATGTATTTAGCATATTATATGTATATATATATATATATATATATATATATATATATTAGAATATGCTAAAAGTATCATGTAATACTTTATAATATGATAAAATTATATAAAAAACTTTTTTGGTATAAAATTGTTTGTTAATAATTTTATAAGAGTAGTGATGAGATTGTATATAATAATGGCTTAGTGATTTGACTAGTTTATAATATTTGACTAATATATTGAGTTGTCTAAGAAAATAGATTAAATTTCGTAGTATATTATTTATTTATTTTTAAATTAAAGTTTTTGTCTAATCACATGTTTGTAGAAGAGCTAATCTTAGGTGTAATGATAAGTCACGATTAAATTTAACTGAGTCACAATATTAAACTAATCAACCAATGAAATTATAAGGTTTTCACTATTCTCAAATATGATGATTGAATAACACAAAATTTTAACAGAATCCCAAAATGTCCTAGAAATCTTACTCCAATATTTTCCGCCCCTAGTCCGTTTGTGAGTTGGAGTTTGTTTCTCAATTTTCCCTTTTAGATTTTAGCAGAGATCCGGTTTATCTCGTCGAGATGTTTAGGCATGATTAATGGGGTCTCTTAAGAGGGCTTCTTGCACTGTTCATGGACCCCACATGTTAGTGGGGTCCGCGAACAGTAAAACTCCTAATTAAAAACCATTTTTGGAGGGTTTCTTGCACTGTTTACGGGCTCCACTGCCACGTGGCGATCCATAATTGGTTCGCTTTTATTTTTAACGTGGCGGTCCAGGTTAATCATGCTCTTAAACTTGATTTTTAGATCAATGCAAAGGTCCATATTTAGAAACCTGTACGAGCAAAAACCGTTGCTATAAAACGGCGTATAGTTTTCATTATCATCCAAGTTCTTACATATAAAAGCCTATCCAACCTTTTTAACATGTAAGACAAACTTAACTATACTCTTTACAATATGACGATTTTGCATTTGGTAGATGCTCTTGGGATTTTCAGTAGTTTCTTCAATATATCATCTCTTCTTGAATAAGAAACCAACCCTAGAATGAGTTTCTTGAGGAAAGCCGAATTCTTTACAAAGTACTTTACCAACTTCACTTCAACACCATACTGGACTGGGGCTATAAAATCAACACACTCGAGAGACGATAGCAAACACTCAGGCACATATGAGAAACTCACTTGATCAACGTCCTCACTGTCACTATCCCTTCTGTCATCGCATTCCTAAAAAAGAGAGGATTAAAAGACAATGAAAAGATAAGCTGAAGTTCATAGATTAGAGATGAAAACAAAGATCACAACGGGTTTTTAGCAAGCAATCACCAAGACGAGGGTTTTCAAGTTTGGGAAGCTCTCAAGAAAGGCTGGTAAGTATTTAATATCGTGTAGACAAAGAGTGACACCCAGGTGGGACATGTTACCAAACTGAGGCAACGGTTCCAGTTTCGAGTATTGGCACATGATCTGGAATCAAAACGAACGTGGATCAGAAGCTGATCATGATATAGAAAGTGTACATGTCGTATACAACCAACATTTAACATACCTTGAAGGTGCCTCTACTTATTACCATACTCATGACCATCGAAATCCCATGGAGTAAGCTGCGGATGTTACTTCTCATCAATGGAACGCCTTCTTCATAAATATCGTCGTAAAACTCATCCTCAATTTCGTAAGAACGGACGAAACCAACGAGAGACACTTCTAACATGGCTTTGGACTCCAAATTGTGTACCATGAAGCTTTTTGATACGTTATCGTTGATGCTCAAAAAGCATAGACGAGGAGCATCAATAACAACTCCTGCTGAATCGCATATTAAAGAAGAAACTCGTTGGAAAGTGAGCCTCTCCAATGACCGAGAGTGCACCCGAAATACCTTCTTGTCATCACTAGCTACGACAATCTTTAAACATTCCAGCACGGGGGAGCATAAGACAAGCATCTCAAAAGTTGACTCATTAGAAAACTCGATATATTCTAAATGCATAGTCTTCAGACAAGGTAAGGAAAGAAACTCAGCATCAGACAAGGTCACCTGAAATAGCTTTAGGCATACGAGTGTCTCACAGTTATAAAGTCTTTGTGGCATCTTGTTAAACCATCGGTCTGCGTAAGAGTAAGAATGAACATGTAGATGTTGGATCTTACGCTTAACCGCAGCATCACACCATGACGTGAGACAATAACCATCGTCCACGTCATTTTTATCAATAGTTAACTTGACTTTTTGTATGCATGAAACCCTACTGGAATCGAAGAATCTGTCACCGAAACTCATAAAGTTTTTGAGATCTGAGAAGTCTCGAGATTTCAACTCCAAACAAGGAAGGGAAAGCCAGAGATGCCTCCATCTAGTGGACAAAACACTTGTCTTAACAGCTTCCTTTGTGGAGAGAAGAGATAGTATCAGACGTGTCAGGTCATTCGGTAATTGGCTTATCTCATCTTTTTTCAACGTGGAACGTGCCTGATTCGCTTTCTCTTTACCATCCATGTGTTTTCGATCTATTACAAAACTATTCTGCATAACAAAATAGTGAAAATACAAGTTTCAGATAGACAGTACGTATTAGTTCAATTTAACCTAACCGTATTTATCTCTAACGTAATACAAATTCTCTATAACAAGTGAAAAGAAGTTTTTACAGCTTCATTAGACTACTAGATGAAACTCATAATATACATCCAACACCGCTAGGGTTTTCGACGGTTTCTGATGTGGTTATTAATTTAATAATAAAATTAACCAAGAAGACGACTAAGAAGAAGAAGAAGAAGCAACCGTTATTTTTGGAGGGACGGAATCTGACTACCACCAACGAATCGACTTCGTCTTCACCCGTAACGCTGTGCGATGGATTGCCCTTTTTGATATTAGAGCTAACCAAAGTAATTGATGCGTATTTATAGGACGTAAACTCTGGGTGGAATAAACTATTAAGAGCACCATTAACCCAAAACTCCATTTAGGGTGTTTTTTTTTTGTCTGATTAAAAAAAATAATTATAAATAAAACGAATCAATCGCGCGCCGCCAATCAGTAAGAGCCGCGAACAGTGCAAGAACCAAGGCAAGAAGAGCTTTTATTTAAGAGGTTTAAACAACTCTTGTGAGAGTGTTAGTGAGCCCCACCCACTTAGGCAACCCACTAAGCACCTCCATTAATCATGCCTACGACATCGTTTTAATGTTACTGTTTTTAGTTCGATGCGGGTTCATTTAAACGATTTGAAGAATGAATCGGAGGTATCTTGGAACCCCCAACAAATCTGGTTTGGGTTTAGACGTTTTCAGATTTTAGGTTTAACCCCCCCACTTTTATGATTTTCCTTACTCTATGAACGGATATTAAATATTTTAAACTATGATACCATTATAATAACTAATTAATTTTTGCATTAGTTTAAACAATTTTTTAATCTACATGTATAATTTATATTAATATAATTATATTTTGAATTAGACATATAATTATATATATGTAATATGCAATCAGCTTAGTTATTAATCAAATAAATTAGATTGCATCTACTTCTTTGAATTCAGTCATAACATTTTGATAACTTTTTATTTTATTTTACATTTAGTTTGATTTTTCTCTTAAATATATAAATATATTTTAGTGAGATCTTGTATAACATAATATTTTTTGAGAATCAAACATAAAAAATAAACTAGAGTGTGGTTTAATTAAAAAGTACATATAGGAATATAAAGATAATATCTTGAATCTCATGCATATATATTTTACAAAGAAATAAATTGTTAAAAACAGTTAATATTTTATTTTATTTTAATATATTTTGAGGTATCCAAAATTTATATGTATAAAATTAATAAAATATTACTATAAAATAATATGTTTCATTTTATTATTTTTTCTTAATATCAAAATTATTTTTTAACTTTTATTTTTTTATGAAATCACATTATATAAAAATATTATTAATAATTTCGGTTTTAAAAGTTGTAAAATTTTCCTTTTTATTACATATGTTATAGGAAAATATTAAAAAAAAAAATCTGTTTGATAAAAATACTAAATAAAAGGAAAAGAATATTAATAATGATAATTAAATATGATATTATAAATTTATTAAAAGTACTTCTGTAATCAACCATTGTGAGAATTAACGTGAACATTACACATAGGAAACTGACTTCTCAAATAATATTATAGAGATTTCTTGATACAGATAAACGAAAATCAAATCAGCTTTTTATGTATACAATTAAAAAAAACCACTAAAAGATCTACTTACAAAAATTTTAGTTAGACCATTACATTTATTTATTTTTTAAAATATTATTTTGCATATAAATTACGAAATATATATCATGTCTTAACATTTTATTTAAATATTTTCAAAATAATATATTTAAAAATATTTTCAAGTATCTTTTGCTAATATTACATTTTAGTAATATATTTTATTTAATTTAAATTTTCTTTTAATATATTTAATTTTAAATAATAAAAAATCGTAATAATATTAATTATTATTATAAATAATAATTCATCTTTATTTATAGGTTATGTTCTACAATTATAGTTTTTGCTGATTATTTTTTAGAATGTAAATATTTATCAAATATGAAACGGACTGAATGACAAATATAATAGTAAAATAAATATTTACCAATATAAAAATTAAAAAAATTGAAATTTTAATTTTAAAGCTGTAAAATTTAAATAAATTTACGAGGCAGGTTATATAAATAAATTATCTTATTTTCTTAAAGTTATATTTATATTAATTTTGATTTAGTTATCTATACTTGATAAATATTTTTATAAAAATACAAATGTATAATTTTTTTTTTTACAATAAATAATTTTTGAATAAAATTAAACCCACGTTTTGTAAGGATGGGTAAAAATCTACTTTTATTTTTATAGAATTTAGTCTAAGTTGGCATTAGACTCCAAACTCTTTACACTAAAGCGTTATCATTAATTGATGCTGAAATTGCCTAGTTGATGAGCAATACGTCAATAACCACAACTTCTGAGGACATAAACAAATCTTGAAAGGAGAAACTATTACCAAAGTGAACCCCTTCAATGATCGAAAGCACACCACCCGATAGAACTTTGTATCATGCCGACCTACGTTAATATCCACTGGTCTTCCAAAACAGAACATCATGATGAGTGAAACATGAAATGCTATAGAAAAAAAAAGAGTTTCTTGTATCATGTGTTCGATCATAGAAACGTTCGAGGCTAGTATTTTTCTGGTTAAGTAAAACTTGTAAGATTACTTGGAAAAAATCTAGTAAATACATATTTTTTTTGTTGAGAAATTTTTTGTGTTCATCTGTCATAGTACTGCTTGACACATTAATCGTACTACTCTATATCAGATCCATCTTGCTTTTTGAATGGGTATCAAAGATGGACACCGAAATCACTGGTGAAATCCTGAAGGCAAGATGAGATGATATAGTACGGCATAAATTTATGCTTGATCGTAAAAACTATGGGCATTGGGAAGTGAAGATGAAGGTAATACTACATAGTATTGATATGGATGTTTTGGCTGCAGTGGAAGATGACTATGAAGTTCCTAAAACAATAGAGAAAGATGGGGTTATACTTAACAATTCATTGACTAAATGACAAAGCGTAAAAAAGACATGTCAAGGTATAATGCAAAATCTCTATCTTTTATTTTTACATCAGTCAAAAAGAAACAACTCGACCTGATTAAAAGATGCAAGAATGCAGTGGAGGGCGTGAGATATTCTGCAAACACACTTTGCAGGAACTGAGAAGGTTAAGAGTTCAAGGATGATTTTTTTTCAAATCAAAATTTGAGAACTTGAAGATGGAAGAACATGAATCTGTATCAGATTTTAGTTCTCAACTCAGTGCGTTGGCACATGAGGCTTGTGTTCTGGGTAAGAAATACAAGGACAAGAAACTGGTGACAAAGTTTTGAAGCTATCTGCTAGAAAAATATATAACATATAAGGAAGCAATGTGTGCGTCTCTTAATGTAGATGAAATTGGCTTTCACGAAATTGTAGGTATGGTAAAAGCTCATGAGATGGAGCTTGATGGCATGGACAATCATACTGAAGTGAACCTGGCAGTTGCTCAAACAACAAGTAAAAAATCAGAGAACAAAGATGAGATGATTAAGATGATTTGCGTGCTCCACCAAGTACTACATGAAGTGATACAGTCACAAGGACATGAAAAAGTTGGTGTGAGCAAACAAAGACAAGAATCTGGTGAGCCATGTGGTAATACAAATGTGAAATGTTATGCGGAGGATATGGACATTTTAAAAGGGAGTGTCCAACGAACAAGAAAAGAAGATTTAAAAGCTTAAATATTGAACACCATGAGATGCAAAAGAAAGAGAGATCCTTACTAATGATAAGTGAGAATGAAATAGAAAAAGACGAAGTGCTCAACCTTGTTGCATTTGGTGTATACAAAGATGAAGCAACTCCATCATCTGAATCAGATTTTAAATATGAGAAGGAAAATGTGATTAACGACTAGAGGATGATCTCACAATAGCTACAAACAAGTATGTGGAACATTGGTGCAACTTGGAAAGGATAATATGGTATTAGTAAGAGAACAAAGGTGTCTTGAATCACTTATTGAAGTACTAAAAGATGAGCTACAACTAGAGAAATAAGAACTAAGTCAAACTCGTGTTAAACTTGGGGAAACAAAAGTTTTTAAAAATGCTAAATAATGGGACGAATCAGCTAAATCATCTTCTCAGCATTGGAAAAACTGATCGGTGTGGTCTTGGATTTAAAGGAGAATCCTAGATAGTTGAATATGTTTTTGTGCCTGAAGGAAAAACAGAGAGTGTATTCACGTCTGCTATGAAGCCAGTGGTTAAGATGTCTACATGGACTACATCAAATGGAAATACTGAAGTGAAGACTGCAACTGCTACGAGGACTACTACAATGGCGTTTACAAGGGAAATTCCAGAGATAAAGAGTGTATCTTAACGACCCTTCCTACCTGTATCTAATCATTGTGAAGTTTTGGAGCATATTAGGCCAAATTGTTTTATGCTCCTGAGGGTGAAGCATCAGATTGAGCGAGTATATGATATGAAGACTCATGGTCCAACATGTTATTTGTGGTGGTGTTCAAGGACATGTTCGACGAAATTGTTTTAAGTTGGTTCAAGGAACAAATCTTGGAGGGATAAGTCTCAGGAATACATGGCCTAGGAGAGTTAATCACTATGGAGATGACACAAGGGGATTCATCCTCGGTTTAGAAAGTAGCGATCTTCGAATTAGTTTTTGACCATGATGTGAACCATATGGGGAAACTGAAGACGCAGTTTCTGTCTAGAAGTGATGAGTTCACATACATAGTAATTAATATTTAAAACATTATACTTTTTTTTTCTTTTGCCCTTTGATTGGCTCTTAAGCACAAATTTGAAGTTTGCGCTTTGAATTAGTATACATATTCTTTATCAAAATGTTCAACATGAAATTATTAAGACATATTACAAAATCCATTATCTTCTGTTCAACAAAAAACCCCCATAAATATGTTCAACAAAAAGCTCACAAATCTATTCCTACGAAGCTTTGAGGACGTCATCAAAAGGCTTTCTCTCCGGTCTCCATACACCAGACTCCATAGGATCGGTTATTGAGATATAGATTACAGGGTTTATCAGAAAATGAAATTCAAATAACAAGAAAATAAAACGAAGACAAAGAGCAAGAACTAAAAATAATAATTTGAGAATTCTTAAAGCATAAGTTTCATACCAAATCAACTCTGTTATTAATGAAGCAACAAGCAAATAGTAAAAGATAGCAAGAAAAGAAAAACAAGATAATAGAAATAAAACACACACATTTCTCCCCAATTTCTTGGACCATATCATGGCTTAAGCACATGAGATGCTTTAAGAGTACTGAAGAATCTAGCAACCACATTTGTCCCCAAAACTTGTAAGCCCTCTTCAGATTTGATGCATAATGGAGTCTTGTATTGAGTAATCGAAGCACCTTTTGAAATGGCCAAGTTCATAAGAGAATCAAACGTCCCATCATTCACTACTCTTATCTCGAGAGGCCCTATAAATTTGTTAGCCCGACAGTACATGTATTCCTCGTCAAACGTATCCTCCATTACTGAACAACACTCCAAGAATGTCTTTTCATCAAGGTCCTTCATGTCTTCCTCTTTAGCCTTTACTTCCCAATATATCACATAGTGACCCGGACTGCTGGAGATATCAGCATAGCTAGTGAAATTTACAAGCCTTAGATATGATGACTCAAGAACCAGCCTTGCCCGATTAACCGCCTTTAATAAGTATTCTTCACTTGTCCGGTCCGTATCAATGCTTAACAACGTGTTCTCTCTTCCTAGAACCCTAAACTTAGGTGCCTTGTTGTAGAATCCAGTCACCTGTACAATATCTCCAATTCTCATTCTATACAAACCCCATAAGTTTGTGACCAGTAACTGGTAAGAACAGCCGAGTTTGACATCAGCTAGGTCCACAACATCACCATTGCCTCCCTCCATTGGTATAAACTCGAAGTAAGATAGGTTGGGCATGAGCGTGTAAGAGGTGTCTTCAGGTTTACACAAAGGATCAGTATTAAAACCAAACATTGACTCGGAAGAAGCATAACCTACTGAAACAAGAGGAAGGTCACCGCAGTAATGTTCCAATGTAGGAACATATTGTACCATTGAACCCGTAACAATAGCTTCAATGTACATAGTTTGTGGCCATAGTTTTTTCATTATACCTCTCCAGGACTTTTCGCTGCATATATTTTCAATCTCGTCTGATAATTTTGGACGGGGATGACCTCCGAGAACCATAGAAACGGAGTTTCTACAGCCAGAGTTAGTGATCCATTCACTGAGATGACCTGATCGGATATCCGAACACAACTCCTTCCAAGAATCTTCAAGAACGTTGATTGCTCGGACAATACCTGAAGCGAATGTGGAACCAATTCTCGTGACCTCATCTCTTCTGACAAGGCCACATAGCAAATGACAATAAAGGTTTTGCTTGAGGTCACTGCCTAACATAATTTCATCAGGACTCGTATAAGAGTAGAACCAAATAGATGGCCGGTTCTTGAAATAGTCGCTCTTTAAGTACCAGCTTATTCCGTCCTCAATGGGCAAGCCACCTGGACTCTTGGTCTCGTTCCCTGTTAAGAAAAAATGCATCCCTTTTCCTCTCTCCACACCTTTCACATGCCTAATCAGAACAAAAAAAATATATTTTGTAGCATGAAAATGTATCATCATGGATTCTTTTTTTATTTTATGAGCACCAAAGTATCCGCGCAAAACTATCCCAAATTCCTATAACTTTCTAAATTTATTTTATTTTTGAAGCAATGGAAGCACTTAATTTATCATTAATTTTATTAAGACATCTTTGCTCCAACTAGTTATAGGCTTTTAAACCTTATGAATTAATTTGCATAAGAACTTGCAAAAATTCACAATAGGGTATATAATTGGGAGATTGGCTAAATTTTGGAAACTATTATTATGTTAAAAATAGTTCATCTTTCAAAATTATTAAAACATATTTTTTAAATCTCTTTTCTTTGTTGTAAAAAACATATTTACAAAAATATCATTACTTTTTTACACATAGACAACACTTGGAAAAATGTGTGCACCAATACAAACAAGTATAAAAATAAGTATATCTTTCTAGTTATGATAATTTAATATTTGAATAATAATTATTTTGTAGACTTCTTTGGTAGAAATGTTTCGAGGTGAAACATTTTACTTGTAAACTATCATAAAATTGTTTTGTGATTTACTAGTTGAGTAGAAGAATTATCTCTTATATTTTTTGCAACTCTCATTTTATAAGAGCAAATGGTCGTCAAAGCTTAATCGTTCCGAAAAGTAGCTTTCTTCGACAGTGTCTGAAGAACATTACTACTTCTCGCCTCTTTACCAAGAGAATCTGCACGCATATTCATGTATTTGGGGATATGAGAAATGTTGAAACCCGAAACACCGTCTCGCAAAAGGAGAAATGAGACTAACTCGGAAGAAAATGCCGGCCAATTAACTGGGTTAGCAGTCATGTCAACCAAATCTAAACAATATGTCTCTATGTGCATCATAGTGATTTTTAATCTTGTAAACAAGACATTGCCCATACGAGTCATTCCATCTCAGCATGGAGAGCCGTGAAACTCTTGCGGCAGCCTTGTATTCCAAACCGTTTCACTTCCATTTGATCCCTTAGATCCATACGTAGTCCACTAACTGTACCATGATTGACCAGTGAGGAATCAGTTTCACAGGTTGGGATTTGGTTTTCCACGGGAAGAGTCAAAGCATTGGCAGAAGTCGGTGAGGCATCATTTTCTTCTTTGTCTTCTTGAAGGTTTTCTTTCCTCCAACTAGGGGTGGGCGTTCGGATACCCATTCAATTTCGGATCGGGTATTTTGGATTTTCGGGTATTTTGGATTTTCGGGTATTTTGGATTTTTGGGTATTTTGGTATAGGGGTTTAGTACCCATTCGGGTATTTCTATACTTCGGATCGTGTTTGGGTATTTTTAGTTCGGGTTTGGTTATTTCGGGCCGGGTTCGGATATTTAGCTTTTGAAAAAACAAATTATTCATTTCTTAAATTTCTTTTATTTTAAAATATATCTTTAACTTAACTGATTTTTAATTTTTAATAGGACGATTAATAGGTTTAGAGATTAAAAATTTAACAACTAAAAGCCACTAATTTGATTGTTCTTTTTTGATTTTTTGGATGCAACTTTTGTTGATGCAAGAAATAAGAACTTGATCTGCATTTTAAGTGAATAGTAAATTACTTAACTATATATATATTATCTGATCTTAATTCAATCGAGGCTAGCTAGAGGGTGTCTAAAAGCGAAATATTTTTTCCATTAAAATTTTTCTTATTATTTTCCATCCAAGGGAAGGTGTCAATAAGTGGTTTCGGATAGGCCATATTTTTCCTCTCCAAAACAGGAAATTTATATTTTGGTAAAAAAAGTTATTCGGGAAGAAACTTGGAAAGGGCATATAGTCCGATAAAGCCCAAATCTGCAAAGCAGGAGAACATTCAAAAATAAGATGATTTCTAGTTTCCTCTAGGTCCCCACATCTATGACAGTTCCTATCGGTATCCAAATGCCTAAACGCCAGTCTTTCTATTGTCGCAATACATCCCGTGAGTGGTTGCCACACGAATGGTTTCATCTTATCTAGAGCCTGTGCACATGACTCTATAAACCATTGATACTCGGTTGAGCAACCTGGGTGGGAGTGTGTCTGAGTTTAAAAGTAAATCATATCCGGATTTAACCGAGTGAACTCCAGATTTCGTGTGATTCCATGCGTAACGGTCTACGGACCATGAATTACTGGGTCTTAAACAGAGGATGAGAAAGATGTCTTTTAGATAAAATAGTCTTGTAAGAGAGTAGTATTCCAATCGCTAGTATCGACCTATTGATATATTAATTTGATTGTGATATATTTCTTGTTAATAGTCGTGACAGAATTATGTTGTTTGATAGTAAGTTAAAGTTGTGTAGTAATTATATTGTTTTGATGATAAACATACCGATGATTTGGATATGATAATAAATTTATTTATAATGCTGATATATTGATAGTACAGTAATGGATTTATTAATTATGAAGAGATGGACTATTTAATATTTTGAGTTTACTAAAATATATTTTGTTGGTATATTTATTGGTAGATTTACAACGACAGATTTGTATAGTTTGTTAAATTGATAGTAAATTTATATATTTACATATAATGATAGCAAGATTGGATCACATACAAGGATTGTAGATTTTCTATATTTACATACGGTGAGAGTATATTTATACATTTATATACGACTGTAGTGAATTTGTATGATACATATAAACGATAGTCGGAAAGACAAACTGATATATATCTCTACCATCATTTAGAAAATAAATCAATACACAAGTCTACCAGCATCAAATGAATATACTTTGTCAAAATAATTTGTTTAGAATATTAAAAAAAAATCTACCACAAATAGTAATAAAAACTTTAGAGGATACAATATTCACCGCTAATTATCACCTATACAAACCTCAACTGCAAAGGAGGTCACAAATGCCGATTGCAAAAAAAAATTGTGAGTTTTTATTAAAAATATTATTTTGTTATCATTATATATTATTATTATTATTATTGTAATGATAATGTCATTTTGATAAGTATAAAATTTCAAAGTTAAAGACTTTTACCCCAATTTTTGAGCATTGATCTAGTACTTTTTCTTTTAATTTTGTAAATATGAAACTTTCCACAAATTTATGAGTAATTATCTTTGAACAAAAATCCAAAACTGATTATCCTGTCTTTCTCTCAATGAATTGCCATCATAAGTATGCCCGATTTACTGTATAATGGCACATATTTGGGGTGGGATAGATTCGGATATCCGAGATATTTAGAGTATCAAGATTCGGATCCAAATCTAAATCCAAAGTCGTTGAATCCATGAATTTAGTATCTGGATTCGGATTCGTGCGTTCCGGATATCCGTCTAGATATTGTGATACCCACGGATATCCAGATTCGGATCCGAATCCGTAAAATTAATTAAAATAAAATTCTAAAAAATAATACATAGATTAAATATTTATAAAAAATTTATATATATGACATATAATACTATTAAAATTAAAATATAATATTATAAGATTTATTTCATGTCTAAATATTAATATATCAAACATAATTATTAATAAAATTAAAAATTAATGTATTAAAAAAACAGATCCATATCCAGATATCTAGATCTAAAAATTAATATATCCGGATCTAGTTTGGACGGATATAAGATTTTACTATTCAGATTCGGATCCGGTCACCTCGGATATTTTATTTTCAGAGTGGATCCGAAGTGGATCTCGGAACGGATCCCGGATAATAAGTCCGAGGCCTACCACATATTCCCAGGGTTAGCAGTTTTGTTTTGTAAAATGTTTTTCATAAAATTCCATTCGGATCAATAACTGTCCGAAACTCGAAATTGATTATCCAAAATTTATTTATTATATTTAATAAAAATTATCATCATTCATGAATCTGATGTTCTATGCACTTACTTGCTTATAACGTGCGCGATAAGATTTTTATTGAATGCATTGCCATCCAAATACTTGCTATTCGATGGTAGTATTTTGTTTGCTCCTCCAGAAGTTCCCGAACTATGACAACAGTTTCAAAGCTATTAGTTTTATATACACCATTAACAATACCAAAAAAGCAAAAAAATTCGGGGGCTATCTAGCTTTTATATTACCTATTGAAAAAATTTGTAATGGGTATAGCCGATATTATATTCGATGACTCTCCATTCGCGACACGATCAATGTAAGGTTTCACATCTTTATAGGTGACTATTGGTAAGTTCTTCTTAAAGAGCTCTTTAGCAGAACTTCCATGAAGGAAGTTTTGGAGATACTCTGTTCCTGAGTTAAGTGTGAGTATCTCTTTCAACAGATCGTCTTGTATTTGCTTCACATTCAAGGTTAGGTTCTCAAGAACCTTTCCTTGTTCTTCCTCGTTGTAATAAGACATTATACTCATATTTGGTTGTCTCTAACTTCACATGGAACGACTGGGCTTTATATATAAGGCAGCCTTAGAGCATCTGTGTCTGTTAGTTGACGTGGTTGGTCGTCTACTACATCACATGAATCATGTGTACAATAACTAATAGTTTTTGGACAACTTCTTCCGACGACTAATATTTTAAATTTTAATAAAGTTAGATGGTTAATCACACATGGATGGTCTAGTAGTAGGTGAATTCTAAGTGAACCTATGAAACTAAGCATGTTTGGCCAGATTACTAGGGTCTCTAATTTTTATTGCGAGTAACTAGATTTATCTGGCGTTGGTAAACAAACCTCTAGGAAACTAATCAATTGAGTTTCGGTCCGCCGAATACCCTCAAATTATCAAAAAAAAAAAAAAAGTAAGACGGCCTTCCAAGTTACATTCATTAGTATATCAATAAGTTACAATCATGGGGAGGTGAGTTAGAACATTTTCAAGGAAAACTTAAACTTTAAAGTTTTAAAAACTATATAACATATACTAAAAAATACAAAAATATTAATAGATAATTTTATTTTATACTATATATAAAATTTACTTATAATTTTAATAAAAATATACAAACAAATTGTAAACCATGGATACCTCTTACATCATTCAATAAAATTATTTTATGTGAAATCATAATAACAACATTATATTTATTATTAAAATTATGTATTTATCTAGTTGTTTGTCAATAGTATTTTACATGTAAAATATTTCAGCAATCGAAGCCGTCGACACAAACTTTACATATAAAATATATAAAGGGGATATAAACAGTGTATGTTCTACTATTGTATTGATGTTATATTATTTGTGTTTGAGATATATGAAATAAAATAATAAAGTTATTTTATTTAACTTTTAAATTCTTCAAATTTTTAGTTTAAAATAGTATTTTAAAAATGTAAAATCAATGTTGTCTAAAGAATTATAGTTTGTTACAATTGTTTCTTTTATTTTTCAATCTAAAAATTTCAAATTATTAACACTTACCTAATTTTTTTTTTAATTTTGTATAGTTAAAAATTTAACATTTAATATTTTATGCACAACATAAATATAAAAATTAAAAACTAACATATTTTTAAGAATTATAATCAGTATTTTTAGAAAATTATCAATTAACATGTTTTAAAATGAAAATATAATTTGTTTTTGGAATCAGTTACATCATTTCTCTGCTGTTTAAACTTACTCCAATTTTAGTTTAACATAATATAAATGTAAAATTCCATTTTGTGGTATATGTAAAGAATCGAGTTAATTACATATGTCACTACAATGCATTTATATTTTCATTTATACATCTAGAAAGAACTAAATAGTTAACTTTGTTTGAGTTGGAGTAAGAGTATGATGGGTGATATAAGGAAATAGTTCTCGATATCATGCGAGTGAGTTCAAAGCACAGAGAAATATCATATGGTAATTTATGGTTAGTAAAAAGTCTTTCGATCCTTCAATAATTAATTCACCACCTGTTGCACAAAATGGGATCCACGTGTTGAGTGAGCGGGCGTGAGAAAATCATTATCTGTGGACGGTCGGGGCGTTACAAGTGGTATCAGAGCCAAACCTAGACTAGTGTGAAATCATTTGTGGGCTCACACTAACATGGGTGATGATCTTGTGGTGCAACGAGGACGTTATTCTTCATGAGAAGGAGTGAATTGTAACATGCCGGTTTGTGGTATATGTTGAAAGGTTTAAAATAATCAATTTGACTACATATGTTACCAAAATTCTCTTTCAATTACACATCCATAAAGCATTTCAGAGTTAAGCGTGCTAGAGATGAAGTAGGGGCATGATGGATGACTTATCGGGAAGTGATTCAAGATATTGTGTGAGTGAAGCCAAAGCATGAAGAATTGTCATGTAGTGATTGCATAGTAAATAAACAAAACTTTTATGTCTCTGAAAAATTAATCCACTACCTCGCACGTATGTGGGGCCATGGATCGAGAAAGTAGCCATGAGTGGCCCATCATCCATAACGGTTGAGCGTTATTAGTAACATAACCGAACTCCGATGGATATAGAGTCTTGTGTGGGTTCACAATAACATCGGTGGTGATGATCTTTTGAACACTAGAACATTATAATTAGAAACTTCTCCAACCTCATCAAAACCCGCCTTTTTCCCATATGTCAAGATAGTTTTTTGCTCTAAATGGAATTATTGACAGTTAAGGATAAGGGGAGATGAAAACAACAACTGATTGTTCATTTCTAGAGGCTTGACGGTTCTCTAAAATGATTTTTTTGAATGGAACTTCTTCCATAACATGAGAACAATAATATACTTGAAATAAATAAAAATGCGGTTCTTCAAATCTATGCATGCCAAATTAACACAATTTATAGTTATGATAAATTCAAAGAAAGGTGTATTGTATATGTAAACTAAACAACCGTATATTTATGATTTTAGTGGTTTCGTCTGTTATATATTATGTACTTGCATCTTAATTATAAATTTATATACAATCTAATGGTAACATCAAAAATTTATAGTTTATTTGATATTATTATAAATCTGTGAAAACAATAACTGTTTAGAAGAAATAATGGTTGAAAATATGAATATATTTTTACGATATACTCCATCCGTTTCTTTTAAATATCGTTTTAGATTTGTTCACACATATTAAGAACTCATTTAATTTTACATATTTTTTATATTAAAACATCATTACCCATACACCTAACCATATTTCAACCATATATACAACATATGATAGGATGGAATGGTCATTCATCGAAGCAGTAATGCAAAAAATGGGGGTTTTTTGGATACGTGGATTGACTGGATTATGCGCTTTAGTTCTTCAGTAAAGTATAAGGTACTTATGAATGGAAATATTGTCCTAGAGAGAGGTCTACGTCAAGGAGATCATTTTTCTCCTTTCATATTTATTCTATGCACAGAAGTGCTCTTTAGCCTTCTTAATCATGCAGAGAATCAATGGAATATAATAGGGATGCGTCTTACACGCACTTGTCCGTGGTATCTCACCTTCTCTTTGCTCATGATAGCTTTTTCTTCTGTAATGTGGAGCCCCGTGAATGTGAAGAAGTTATGAAAGTAGTCAGAAAATATGGACAAGCATCAGGCCAATGCATCATTTTTGATAAATCCTTTATACTCTTTAGTAAGAGGGTTGTTGGAGATGTTAGGCAACAAATTAAAGATACACGTGGAATCCAGAATGAATAAGGAATGGGATCCTACTTAGGAATCCCAGAAGATAGTAGTGGATCCAAGTGTAATCTTATTGCATTCAGCAAGGATAGATTACTGAATAGAGTGAACGGATGGACAAGTCGATAGCTATCAAAAGGAGGAAAGGAGGTATTAACCAAATCTATCTTGCTAGCTCTTCCAACATAGGCTATTTCTAGCTTCTTTCTCCTGCTAGAGATATGTGAAAACCTCGCAAGCGCAATTGCACAATTCTGGTGGAGTTCAACTCCACCTAAGATATTTTCCCAGAGAGAGGTCTACGTTAAGGAGATCATTTTTCTCCTTTCATATTTAGTCTATGCACGGAAGTGCTCTTTAGCCTACTTATCATGCAGAGAATCAATGGAAGATAACATGGATGCGTGTTACACGCGCTTGTCTGTGGTATCTCACCTTCTCTTTGCTCATGATAGTTTTTTCTTCTGTAATGTGGAGCCCCGTGAATGTGAAGAAGCTATGAAAGTAGTCAGAAAATATGGATAAGCATCAGGCCAATGCATCAATTTTGATAAATCTTCTATACTCTTTATTAAGAGGGTTGCTGGAGATGTTAGACAACAAATTAAAGATACACTTGGAATCGAGAATGAAGAAGGAATGGGATCCTACTTAGGAATCCCAGAAGATATTAGTGGATCCAAGTGTAATCTTATTGCATTCCGCAAGGATAGACTACTGAATAGAGTGAATGAATGGACATGTCGATAGCTATCAAAAGGAGGAAAGGAGGTATTAATCAATTCTATCTTGCTAGCTCTTCCAACATATGCTATTTCTAGCTTCTTGCTTCTGCTAGAGATATGTGAAAACCTTGCAAGCGCAATTGCACAAATCTGGTGGAGTTCAACTCCACCTAAGATAGGGATTCACAGGGAAAATATCTGCTTACCAAGAGAAGAGGGCGGGATTGGCTTCCGTATGATCCATGAATTCAATCTAGCATTATTAGCAAAACAATTGTGGCGTTTAATCCAGTTCCCTAATTCGTTAGTGGCTAGAGTTCTAAGGGGAAAATACTACTGCATGAGTTCACCTTTGCTAGTATGTTCATTTAAAAATTTATCCTATGTTTGGAGAAATATTTCATCTGAAAGGAGAATGTAACTATTGGGAATTCGACAGAAATCTATTATGGATATGAGGTCAATGTTTGGGAGGATCCTTGGCTTCCCACTACACCAGATATGCCGGCTCGGCCTTCTACCCCATTCATGAACCCGAGAATTTGTGTTAGCATCTTATTGATGGAGAATTAAAGAGTGGGATATTTGATCACGGGAAAATTATGTTGTCCATGATGACATGCCCCTTATTCGAAGTTTGAACTCATCGCCGGGACACTTTCTGCTGGAACTACACGAAGAGCGGACAATACACGATTAAATATGGATATTGGGTAGCTCATAATATACTAAGAAATGATGAAGAGAATAAGGTTCTGGAACCCAGTATAACCAAGCTACAAGCCTTCGCTTGGCAAGTTAAAGCACCAAAGAAGATATGTCATATTATATGGAAACTTATAACATGACATGTAGCAATAACGAGGAATCTGATACCTCGTAATATGAGTTGCGATAATTATTGTCCAGGATGTGGGGATCCAGAGGAAACAGTCACACATGCCATATTTGAATGTCCACCGAATTTACAAGCATGGTCGCTATCAGCAACACCTTCTAGTCCTAATAACTTTCTATCACCTAGTATTTATGCCAATATGGATTACCTTTTCTGGACAAAGAATGACATTGCTGAACCAGAGTTGGATAGGGATCCTTGTACCTGGATAATTTGGTATATTTGGAATGCTAGGAATGATAACATCTTTAGGGGTATATACGTGGATCCTTTGGAGCTAGTCTGATATGCAGAAAGTGAATGTCAAGCATAGTTCGCTGCAAATGAGAGGGTAGCCCCTAATCCAAAAGGAACATAATAATGAGGAAACCCAATTCTTAAGCTTTGGTAATATTTGTATGTTGGATGGTTCTTGGACTTCCACAACTCAGTTTAGTGGTTCTGGTTGGGTTTGGATAGATATCTTGGCGAAGATTCAACTCATGGGACGCAGAACTTAAGACGCCGAGAATCTGCTTTGCATACAGAAGTGGAAGCACTACGATGGGAAATAGAGAGTATGCTACAACATTCAACATGCCATAGTTTTGGAACGGATTGCATGGACCTTATTGCAATGGTAAACGAGCCTCTAGCATGGCCAAGTTTTGCAATAGAATTAGAGAGGACCAAGACTCTTCAAATATGTTTTCCAGATTTCATGATCTCCCACATTCCAAGAGCGCAAAATGAAATTTTGGATTCTTTAGCTAGGACTGCTAGGTCATTTCATATAAAGCTACATTTCATTGGTTGTTCTATTCCAGTCTGGTTACCTAGACCACTTCAAGTTTGAGTAATAGAATAGTTGCTCGTAGTCAAAAAATATATATATTTCAACCGATAGAAAAAAAATCTGAAGAATAATGTTAATAAATTCTGCATTGAAGTACTAAAACAACACTTATTTTGTAGCGCAAAATTTTCTCTACAACAACACTTAATTGAAACGTAGGTAGTATAATTTTGTGATCAGTAGAAAGAGATTAAAGCTATAAAATAATTATAAAAGAGAGAAAGAAGTTGAAGAGCTACAAGACATGAATGTATAATTTCATGTAGTAGATTTTTATTATATGAAAGAGAAGAATGTAAAAGATTGTTGTTTTTTCCAAAAAAAGAGTATAATCACGAGTTGAACTGAAGACTATAAAATGCATATAGATGATTTGAATTCGCAAAAAAAAAAGTAATAATTAGATAATGATTTGTATTGTGTGAAAGAAGATTATACAATATAGATGAATAGTGAATATTTTTTTTTAAAGAAATGCTGAGATAAAAAAGTTATCCGAAAACATACAAACAATAAAACTGGAAAATTTGCAGAAAAATTTGAGAGTTGAAACGGCAATTATGTTCAATTATATTAACTCTTTATTTAATTATATCTTTAAGGAATATTATTGAAATGATTATTTAGTAGCAAGGTTTGAAATTTCGCTAGGCGTAACATGTGCGGTTGACCTAGGCGTAGCACCTAATCAACTAATCGGAGACTAAAGGAGATTAATCAGGGCTTTTAGAGTACTTTTATGTATAAATACATACATATATATATATATATATATATATATATATAATAAATCTGAAGTAAACATAATGTGATTACATGGTAGAGTGATTAGTGTCTCTTATAAAGTTTAAGGGTGCTAAGTTTAAATCAATGCCAGCACTTTTCTTTTCATTTTTTTCATTTTTTCTTTTATTGAATGGGAAATGACAACTTTGCCCTCCTCAACATTTTGTTCTGCAGTTTACAAAACTAAATTATTGTTTTTTAGTTTTCAAGATTTCACAGTTTTTACAAGTAATTACCACTAATTTTATCTAGATATAGTAAATTATATCATAAATAATGATTTAAAACTTAGAATTTTGATTTCTGCGAACTTTTCTATTTTAACGCCTAGACTCACCGATTATTCTCTTCACCACGGTGGCCTTCCGGTTACCTGTTAATCGGATGAGTTCTTGGCCACGCGGGCAAGAATTTGAATATGTCTAGTAGTCGTGTTAGAAGGTTGTTGTAATATTAGTATATTATATGAATATTGTTACATGATTGGCTGAGAATCAATTAAATAAGTTAATATTTAAGACATTTGAGGCCTATTTTGTACTATATTTTAGTGAATAGATCAACGTGGTAGATGCAATTTTCTTATTTCTTTAATTATTTCTCTAACTTAACAGCTTCTTATGCGGTTCCACCTAACTTGCATGTATAATTTATTCTATGCAAATCAAACGAATCGTGATACCCTTTTTTTAAGTCGATTTAATTTAATATACTGCTCTACATATATAGCCCTTGAGTCCGTGGATTTATTGGGTCTAATCGGTTGAAGCTATGATTTTAGTTTTTTACAGTAGAATTTATGCTGTATATTTTTACTGTAGCTGTAAAAATTTTATTCTGAATTAATATGTTATAGAAATCTTTTATTAATAAATATTTAAAGTACTATTTATTTTTTGTGGAAAAATAAATGGCGACATCCAAAAAAGGAAAAAGGAAACTGAGGGTGAATTTTAAAAAAATGAAGAAACAAAGCATATTTGTTCAATTTTGTGGCTGTAGAAATATTTTTGGCTGTCCACATGAACTACATCACTAACCAATGAACCTCATTATATACAGATGTTTTTGTAAACGTATTATATACAACTACTAGGGGCATGTCCGTGTTTTGCACTGAAAGATTATATTTTTTTTTCTGTTTAAAACTTGTTTTATACATATTTTTGATGGGTAATAGGTTTTTTTATTTGATATCAAACATTGTATGTGGACACTGATGAAGCTATGACGGTTACTAACGTCGCTCGGTCTCCGTTGGTTTTTGTCTTTGTTTATTTTTGGTTATTCTGAATATATGCTCTCATTTTTGTTATTGTACGAAATCTTACTGAGATCGAAATGCCGAAAGAGAACACGGATGAGAATACAATTTTAACAAATAATTACGTGGAAATGGCATTAATATAATTTTTAAATTATATGAATGTTTATTACTTATACATTTATATTATAATTGATTAAAACTTTTTATTTCTATATACAGATATACACTATACTATGTATATTTAGAATTGATAAACTAAATACAATACTTTTAGTTAACCATATATAAGTAAGACAGTTTTAATGATAATATTATATATGTAATTCATATTTTTAATTTGATTTTTGACAATCTGACTTGTTTGTTTCTCTTGTTCTTATATTTTATTTTAGAAGATATTCCTTTTCTTTTTATATAAATAATTATTTGGTAATATTAAAAACTCTAACACTTCATATAAATCGTTCTGAAAAATGATAACCAATTTAGTTTTATACTATATATCTAAATATAGCAAAAAAAAAACATTTCAACCATAATTAAATATGAACTCCATATATAGTTATAAGTAATAAACATTCATATAACTTATAAATTGTATTAGTGGCCGCACATACATACAGACCATCCATCTACTCCTTAGTTCAAGCTAAATCAACCATATCACATGCTAGTTGTCATTTTTGAGTTCTTTTGATTCCCTACTTCTATTTATCTCTCTTGCTCTTGTATCTATAATATTAAAGCATGACCCTATATTTTTTTAAGCTTAAAACCATTTCTTATTATTATTTGTGCCACTGATTTTCCAAAACAATATTCTCATTTATTAGCAGAATATAGCCATTTGGCTTCTACTCAACCCAACCCAGAATTTACTCATATTATTCTCTCTTTTATTTTTTCATTACTCCTATTCAACCAATCCACATTTTATGTAACCGGTTATATTAAAAACATTAATGATATATCATGGTTTTTACCATTTTAGGCTATGATATAAATCCATTAGAGAGTCGATCTTATATGTTTGGAATCTTTTTAGAGTATTTTTAAGGATCAAGTATGTTTTGGGCTACTTTGGAGATTCTTGAGCTATTTGAGATGCAAAACTGATCAAATGCGTCAGATGTTTAGCAACATATGGAGGCATATCCACTGTATGATTGAGCTCATCTTTTGCCACAAGATATCTCTTTAAGTTAGCTTTCCAATTTCACCGGTTTAAGATCAATTACGATCCTATATCAAAAGGTTATGATTGTTTTACTGAATTTTTCCATATGACGCGCGAAGAGGAGGCTGTCGAGAATCAACTAGTGTCGACCGACACCAGAAGAGTGTCGATCGGAACTCCTCCAAATCAGCAAACCGAGAAGTTTTAATGAAGTTTCAAGAATTTCAACTTTTCTAAAAAGTTTCCCATATTTAGTATTTACAGAAGACCCCCGAACGGATCTAAACCCTATATATATATATATATATATATATATGTTTTCTATGACATCGTTGATGGCTACCCTTTGTTTTAACTTTTTTTAGGTCTGGAGAGAAAAGAAGAACTTTATATATGAATTTTATTTTGTCTATGATTTGTCTTTATGCTTTCATGTCTTAGTAGATATCTTTTTATATTTAGAGATTTCATGCTTAATGTCAAATTTCTAATCATAGGATTGCTAGTGTTATTCCTCAATTCTACACCAGGATTGTTTATCATACTAGTTTCTAGAGTATTTGTAATAGCATGATAGTGTGACTAATTACCTGAACCTAGAATCATAGGATTACTGGGACACGCGGGAACATGATCGATTACTAGATTGGATTCATAAGTTACGATCTTGGGGGGGGGGGGGGGGGGGGGGTGAGTTAGATCATTTTTGAGGAAAACTTAACTTTTGAAGTACGAAAAACTATATAACATATACTAAAATATTAATTGATTTGAACAAAAAAAATATTAATTGATAAATTTTATTTTATGCTATATATAAATTTTCAGTTTTTTTTTGTAAAACTAAAAATTAAATTATAAAACATGGATACATCTTAAATCATTCAACAAATTATTTTATGTGAAATCATAATAACAATGTCATAATTTTTATTGAAATTATATATTTATTTAGTTGTTTTCAATAGTATTTTACATCTAAAATATCAGAATTCAAAGTCGGTGGCACAAACCCCTGTTCCTCGGAATTTCCTCGGAGTATTCCGAGGAAGTTAATGTCCGTCGGAATTTTGCTTACCCGGGAAAACCAATCCGCGTGAAAATTTTCGCGAACCCTAAGTTAATTATTCCGACGGAATTCCGACGACCCCGTGTCCGTCGGAATTCTTAAATACAAAACACAACACTTCTTCTTCTTCTTCTCCGCCGCATCTCTCATTTCTCTCATCTCTCTCATTTCTCTCCGATCTCTCTCAACTCTCGCCGGCGATTCCGACTAACCAACCCCACATCTCTATTCCACCTCTAAAATCATGTAAGAATCTATGTAAACCTTGTATTTTTCAATTTCTTAGGGTTTGTGAGATTAGATTTTCGGATTATAGGTTGTTTGATGGATAGTTTAGGATTGAATGGATAGTTTAAGTTAGGATTGTTGTTTTGATTGTTGTTTTAGTTTTTTTTCTGGAATTATTTTTGTATTTTTAAAACGTTTTTTTGATTTTTAAAAACGTTTTTCTATTTTTAAAAATGTTTTTCAATTTTTAAAAATATTTATAAACGATCTATAACTATTTTAAAAATATTTATAAAGCTTTTTCTATATTTATAAACGATTTATAATTTTTAATACATATATATATATATAAATCATGTATAATAACAATTTTTAAAATTTTTAATAATTTTGATGCATATATATATGTATAAATCATGTATAATAACAATTTTTAAAAAAAATTATAATTTTTATATATTAAAACTATTTTTGTAATTATTAAACTATTTTTGTAATTATTAAACTATTTTTGTAATTATATATATATAAATCATGTATAATAATAATTTTTTAAAAAAATATTAAACTATTTTTGTAATTATTAAAAAAAAACATTTTTAATATCTATAAAACTATTATTGTGATTAAAAACTATTATTTGGGATTTTTTTTTTAAAAATATATATATATATATATATATATATATATATATATATATATATATATATATATATACAGGTCTTATGATGATCAGAGCCGACCTCGACAACGTCGTAGTCGTGGTGGTACGGGGAGCCACTCCATTCAGGGTTTCGTATCGCCCCACATCTCCTACCATACATCTCCCTCTCCATTTCCCTCTCATGCTCCTCCCGCTCCCATTGCTGCACCTGTTCCTGCTCCTACTCCAGAGGGTCCTCCGGGAGTGATGAGAGTTGCGGAGTTTGTTCGACAGCCCGGTCGTGACCATCTTCCCTATCTCACTCCGTATCCACATGGACGGGGTCAAACATGGTAATTAAACCTTTTTTTTCATTAAAATTTGATTCATTTTTAATAATTTGTTCTTTTTATTAGGTTCAACCGATCCTCGAACGGGATCAGCGCATGGATCAACCGTATGATGTACTCGGCCCTCGACAAGGGACATCCGACTTTCACCGACTTCCCTGTCGACAAGCAGCATCTGTGGTTTCAATAGTTTGCGGTAAGTATTCTAATTTTTTTACTTATATTTTTAATCTTTAATATAAATTTTCTACTAATAGTGTTTTATTTTCAGCAAGAATTCAACTGGAATGCCGATGAAACCTTGTATATCTATCACCACTTCGTCCATAAAGTTATGGAGAACTATGGGAAGCAGATCCACGAGTGGAAGAAGAAGTGGGAAATAAACAAGGTTCGTTTTCATTTATTAAACAATATTTTAATTTAATAAAATATTTTTTATTTATTTAACAATTTTTTTTATTAAAAGGTCCCAAAGTCGAAGAACCCCACGGTCTGGCAGGAGTTGGGTGTGCATTGGAGTAAGAATGAGACGAAACAAACATCTTCCACCAACTCCACCAACCGCATGAGCGGCCGTAAAGGGAAGGGCATCTTCAAGCATAACTTGGGTGCTCAATCTATTGCCACTCTGTGGATCGCATGGTAAGCTAGTCTCTTTTTATTCTATTATTTAAGTTTTTATATTTTATTTCTGTGCATTTCTTCTAATTACTAATGTTTGTTTAATTTATGTTTTTTTTCAAGGCGGAAGAAAATGAGGGCGAGCCGGTTGATGATCTCGCCCTAATGAAGAGGGCATATACCAACAAGAAGACCGGCGAGATTGATGATGGTGTTGTGAAGGATTTGGTCACCCTTATCGACACTCAGCTGGAAGACGAAGTGTCTCAGCTTCAAACCGAGGATGACGATTCGACGGGTTCGACCTACTTGCCTCGGGTTCGGATCAACGAAATCGTTGAATCGGTAAGTTCTTTTTTAAAAGTTCAATTCATCTTTTCTATTATTTAAATTTGGCACTTTTCTATTTCAGTCGGTTCCAAAGAAGAAGGGTCGTTTGTTTGGTTTGGGTCGTCGGTCCCGGTCGGTTCCGTCTTCTGCTGCACCACAGCCATTTGTTGATCCAGAAGTACTAATGGGTCAGTTGCAGGACAAAGATGATCGCATATCTGCGTTGGAGACCCAAATGGCGACTCAACAGGCGGGCTTTGAGGCACAGAGGAGGCTGAACGAGCAAATGATGGAGATGATGAGGAGGTTGCACCCGAACGAGGTGTTCCCGAGCATGCCAGACCCGAATTCCCAAAACCCGTAGTTTTTTTTTTTCAAAAACTCTGAATGTTTTATTTTTATTTGTATGATTTTGAATTTTATATAATATGTTTTTTAATTTTAATTTTAATTTTATATTTTTGAATTTAAATTTCAAAAATTTAATTTTTTTTTAAAAAAAATATTCTTTTGGGATATTCCGAGGAACCAAATCCCTCGGAAAATTCCGAGAAACATTTCCCTTGGAAAATTCCGAGAAACATTTCCCTCGGAAAATTCCGAGAAACATTTCCCTTGGAATATACCGAGGAACATGTCCCTTGGAATTTTCCGAGGAAGTGCATCCCTCGGTATATTCCGAGGGACAGTGTTCCTCGGAAGTTTCCGAGGGAGAACATCCCTCGGAAATAACCGAGGGAAATATTCCTCGGAATTTTCCGAGGACTTTTCCGACGAACTGCGGTCCTCACAGTTTTCCTTGGAATTTTGTTTCCTCGGAATTCCGTCAGAATATTCCGAGGAAATTCCGAGGGAAAATGAAATTCCGAGGAGTTTTTTCCGAGGACATATTTCCTCGGTATGTCGTCGGAATACCTTTATTCCGACGACATACCGACGAATTCGGCCCTCGGAATGAGCCTGTTTTCTTGTAGTGAATGTAACTATTGGGAATTCGACAGAAAATCTATTATGGATATGACGTCAATGTTTGGGAGGATCCTTGGCTTCCCGTTAATATATGTATATATATATATATATATATATATATATATATATATATATATGTTTTCTATGACATCGTTGATGGCTACCCTTTGTTTTA
>CAJHQQ010004378.1:0-29237 GCA_905132885.1 Moricandia moricandioides | reverse complement strand
AGGAGGGTTAACGAATCCTAATGGATTCACTTGTTTGCATCACATGATTCTCTAATTTCTTGACATGGGTGCTGAGGTTTTTGACCTTGGTATTGAGGTTGAGGTAAAGACCATCTATCTTACCATTGAAATCCACAGTCATCTTATGTTGTCCCTCTAAAACTTTCTCAACCATTGCTTCAATCTTGCTTTCCTGAGCTTTTGGACGAGGATTCTAGTATTAGGAAGATCCATAAGTCATGTTGGTATTGAAGGGCCTTCATTGTGAACTCTGATTAAAGTTACTCTTGTGACCAGTCCCATAGAAGTTCATGTTGAAACTTGGATTCCCTTGTCTCTGGAAACCATTTCAATCAATGTAGTTCACATCCTCTTCTTCAATCTCACCATTTCCAACTCTATTTTTTCTACTTCAGGAAAAGTAACCTCCTTCTTGATAAATTTATGAAAACTATCCAGTTTTGCCTTCACTTCTTCAATCTACTCCTTGCTCATAACTGGAGCTGATTTTCTTCTCTTAAAATATGTGTTCTTGGTACTGCTGCTGGATGCCAGATTCTCAATCAATCTCGTAGATTCTTCAGGACTCCTAGTGCTGAAATTCCCCTCACTAGTTGTGTTCAACGCCATCTCATATTGTAACCCAATACCTCTGAAGAAAGTGCTAAGAAGTTGCAGTTCGTTGAACTCGTGATGTGGACAATCTCTCTGGTATGACTTGAATCTGATCCATGATTTTTTGAAAGACTCTTAAGGTTCTTGTGAAAAAGTAGAAATCTTGCTCCTTAGATCTTGTGCTCTCGCGTCATCCAAGAAGTTATGCAAGAAAGTGTTCTTGATGTTAGTCTAGGATGTCAGAGAACATGGTGGTAGCTTCTTAAGCCAATATGAAGCTTCTCTAGTGAGTGAGTACTTGAAGAGCTTATAGAAAATATAGTCCTCAGGGACTCCATTGGCTTTAATAGCAGTCACGAGATCCTCAAATCGCTCCATATGATCTATAGGGTGCTCATGTCACAATCCATAGTAAGGCGTTTGCGCTACAAGTCCGAAGAAAGCGGGCTTGATCTCAAAATCGTTTCTCTGAAAAGTTGGAGGATGAATGGCAGATCTATTGGCGTAGAATTGGTCTGAACGGTTGTAGTCAGCCAGTGTTCTCTGAGTAGCTTGGGCGTTAGCTTCAGTTTGAGCTACTGCAGCGTCTGCTTCTACTTTTGTATCAGGGATTACATCCCCATGATCATCTATCTTTTGACTTGCTGCATTAAGCAGGTGACCGTTGAGATCACGCAAGTCTCCATTATCATTCTGAACCAATACAATAGCCGCAACCATCTGACCTCGTCTGCTGCTGTCGATCGATGCGTGTAGGTGTTCGTCGATCGATGGGTTGTGGTCAACCTCGGTCGATGCTTGAGTTCTGATGTCGGTCGATGCTATTCGTAAAATGGTGTCGGTCGATGCTCAGTAGATGTTGTCGCTCGATGCTTGTCCTTTTCTTTGTGGATCGTACGTTCGAGCTTCTCTGAGTCTGAGAATAGTAGTTATTGTCTTTTATTGCTCATGGTACTCTTTTGCATGTACCTGAAAAACAAGGAAAAGAAATATTCAGTAACTTGAAAGTAAAAACAAACCTAGACTAAATCCTAGAAATTAAATCTAATGGTGATCAATGCTCCCCGGCAACAGCGCCAAATTTAACATGGTGTGTTTATTGTTCTAGCAGTGTATAAATATCCTAAATAATTAACTATCAAATTAACTCTTAATCCTAATACACAAAATAATACTCTTGCCAAGAGAGATTAGGTGTATTACTTAGGGATCGAATACACAGAGAGCAAGGACACACAATAGATTTTTTTTCTAAAGACTAAACTAGGTAGATATATATATATATATATATATATATATATATATATATATCAGTAGCAAGTAATCAGTTTAAAGATATATTCCTTATCAAAAATTATAAATGAAATATGGAAATATGATAATAATTCAAATATAGAAATATGACAGTAATGCAAATATGAAAATATGTTATTAAACTTAACTAAAATATAAATATGCTAGATCTAGGGTTTCAGGCTTAATGGATTATAGAAAATAGGAAACATGGAAATGTAAATATTCTAGAATTCAAATATTATTATTCTCACCCTTTTAGCTACAAGAAAAGAAAAGACCATCGATCGACGGCTAAGGTCTGATGTTGATCGATAGTGAAATCAGAAGAAAGTGTGAACGAGATGATATGTTCAGCAAGCTAATTAGACCATCTCTCACATGCACCTAACAACCTAGTTCAATCGAGTCTATTCTGGCACAGAACGTACTCCCGTAGTCGTCCATGTCCTACTTTCGAGGTCCTAGTTAGCTACTCTAGAATGCAAGCATTAAGCACAACTGAATAACCCCTCCGGCCGAAGACTAGTGGTAGGTGGTCCCTAGCAATCCTACTTTTGGGTTAATCCATGATTGCTATCATTTAACCGTAAATTTAGTTGATGACTACTGAGACATAATTAAAGTAAGAATAATAGTCTAAATATAATGCATAGATAAAATACTAGGATTCCAATACAAATCTTCCTCAGGAGTTATGAATCTTCTTCCCTAAAAACCTTTAAACTATAATAGAAAACTAAACTCTCTTCTCATAACTCTCTCCAACTCACCACACTTTTAATGTGTGTAATACATAAAGTATAAATATAAAACCTTAAAATCTAGGTCAAAAATCGTACAGGGTATCTTTGTCATTTGTCTCTAACTTGGGCTTGAGATAGGCTGTCTGCGAATTGGTCATCGATCGATGGAAAGTGTGCAACATCAATCAATCTCGGTCTTGTACCATCGGTCGACTCCAAGATGGTGTCGTCGATCGATGACTGTCTTGTACTTCGACTCTCCCAATGATCAGCTACGTATTCTTCTCTTCTAAATGTTCCAAAAGTTCCAAGTATCTTCATATATATCCAATACATACTTTGACCTGTAAAGACCTTAAAACATAGCCTAGACACATATAATAGACCTTAAATGGAGCCTATAACATGGCCAAAAACTGGTAATAAATAGGCTATATCACCTATGCCAGCTATACAAATACATTGTGATGGTGAATCAACTATAGCTTAGGCTCAGAATAATCTCTACAATGGTAAATCTCGTCACATCAGAAGACGACATAAAACCATTTGAAAAATTATCTCAAATGGTGTAATCACAATAGACAACATCAAATCAGCTGAAAATCTAGAGGATCATTCACTAAAGGTTTTCCACGAGATATTGTATCTAAATCATCAAAAGAAATGGGTTTAAAGCATGTACCAAATGAGGATGCTTGATTTCCACCCTACCTATCATGACTAGAGATCCCAAGACGTAGGTTCAAAGGGAAAAAAAATAAAAAAATATACCAAAATCACTTCGAGACTATGGTCTCTACTCAACTCCTAAGATGATAAAATTGCTAACAAATGTAAGAAGCATAAACATTAGCTTTTAATGATTCCATAGCGGAGTATTACTCAATATTTTTCATGGTCAATCACCTAATGAGTATGAAATGAGATCATTCATAGGATAATGAATGTAAGACTATATTCTCTAAGTTCACTCATGAAAACCAAAAATAGTTTAGGGCCACAATGAACAAAATAGAGAATTAAGTTCTACGAGAAAATGAAGTTGTCTTATGCTTGTTGTCTCGGTTTACAAAAAAAACATCGGTTAGTTCAAGACATCATGTTCACCTCCTGGTAAAGTAAACCTGACAAATATTAACTACGAGTGGTTCAAGGCTTAAAAATGCCACCAACTCAAATACAATGAACTTTCACACACTCTCGATAAGTCTGTATGTTTAGTCAGAATTAGTACAAGTATAGTAATTAGAGTCTATCAAGTCTGCATATGTTTAGAATCTTTTTTATTCATGTGGGGTATTGTTGGAACAATAAAGCCCAAGGGCTTTTATAAAAAATGTGAATATCAATTAAATTATGCCTCAAGTGTTGTAAGCCCAAAAAAAATGTCATTTAAATGAAAATGCCTTAGGGAAAGATTCTCATACATCGACTAAAAAAAGAAGAATGGAGCAGTATGTATATATATATATATGTGTGTGTGTATAAACGGCTCAGAGAGAGAGGCGGCTCCCCACGCACGCGCCGCTGCCGCAGTCCGGCCGACTCGGCGTGGGTGTGAGCCCGGGCTTGGGCTTGGACTTGAGAGAATGTAGCCCATAGCTACTACAAGATGTTTTTTGTACCCATTTCCCTCTCAAAAACAACACGCGTTTCGTTTTTAAAACGACAAGTTGTTTGTCCAATAAATAAAAAACGTTACGCAGTTTATCATCTCAGATAATTAAACAAGAAAAGAGAGAGTCTTGAGGAATGAGTTTTCATAACTTAACTTCCTTGATCTCTAAGAGATCTTCGCCCACGTGCAGCAGCTTCTACGGGAAGTGACTCTCGTCTTTCTCTTTAAATAAACCTAACTCTTCTTCTACATTCCTAAATTTTTCACATTGAGAGAAAACCTACAAAAATCATCTAGCATAAGTTTCTGTAGAGAGTGTTTCATAGATTTATTAGTTCGTATGGATTGATCATGAATGTCGCGTGAAAACCTATTGTGGTTGTATCATGGGACTAATTCTCATGAGTCGTCGCACTTACAGGCGAATATTAAGAGTTAAAGAAAGAAATTTATTTCAACTCCACAGTCTATTTTTGAAAACGATTTCATATTGATTTTCATTTCGTATTCCCAATTGTTTATTTCTTTAATATCATCTTTTTTTACCTAATTTATGTCAATTCGGGTTTTCGGGTTTTTACACGGTGTACATGTCAAAATGCATGAGTATGTATCAATTCTGATTCCACTTCAGGACAAGTCTCACGGAAACAAAATCTTCTCATGTACTATTAAAATAGAATTCATGACTTCTTTCATGTGGGATTTTTTGGTTTGATCTTCTCTTAGAAATTGATTAATGCATTTTCTTAAGACTAATAATATCAAAATGTGTAACTACATTATTAATAATATCTTTGATATCTTTTTATTTTTAATTAATATATATATATATAATTTTTTTTTTTAAATTCTAGCAAATTTGCTGAATTTTTTTTAACAAGATCTCAATTTTATGTAAAATATTTTAATAATTTTTTTAACTAATAATAAAATATTATTATACACTAATATATATTCAGTTATCTTTTATTAAATGAAAAATAAAATTCTATCATTTTTATTCATTTTATTGTTAGAATCTTCATATTAAGAATTATTATATTGAAATAAATATGATAAAAATATATTAAATTAATATTTTAATAAATTTTATTTACAAAAATATAATATATTTAAAAACGGGTTAAAACATTATAATATATTATATATGTATACAAATTAAATATTCTAAGCTTTCATATATATATATATAAGTAAATTTTATCTAACATAAATAAACGTAGAAAATGTTAAAGGTAATCTAGAACTTTGAAATGAAAGTAAGAGAACATTTTTTTAAAAATATTTCATACATATATGATTAGTTTTAACACTCTACCCCGCCATTTATAATTCATATTTTCTTTATCGCTTATAATTTAATAGCTACATAGTAATAATAATTTTTATTATAATTAACTTAAATAACTAAAATGATATAATTTTAATAATTTTATTTATATCTTAAACAGTTTTAAAAAAAATAATACTAAAATGAATATAGTTAAAGGCTAATAAAAATTATTTGAAAATTGATTTATTTTTTCTGTATCCAATTGAAATGAAAGTAATCTCTATTTATAGATCCTAAAAAATTATGATTTTGATATAAATTTTATTTTCTAAAAATTGTTTTGCTACGTAATATTTAAGCTTCAGGAACTTGACAGGATAAAAATCTCCAAATTATTTAATAACCAATGAAATTGGAACATCTAGTGTGTATGTGCAGTGCACTCTCCATCAGTTTCAGCTTTTTACATTTCCACACATGTGTTTAAAGGGCCTACTCAGATTTTGTTCAACTAATTGAAACTTTTCAACTATAATTAATCCATGTCTGTCTTTTATATTATTCAACATCCTCGTTGTGATGATTAAACTCAACAGTCCCATTGCCATATTACTGAGAGGACATACAGAAAGATTGGATGATAAGATGGGTTAGTTACATGATTAGCATTTTTGATGAAAGTTGTATTTTTAGATCCAAAGTCGGCTTAAATTAGAACAAACATTTGATAATCCTATCATCACAATCCCCATCTCAAAATAACTCCAAAAAATGGATCAAAATCTTGATACGTAAAAGAAAGAAAGAAAAAGAGAATCATGGGACTTATTGCTTCCTTCCTCTTCCTTTCTTCACAGGTTGTGTCTCCATCTGTTCTTTCCCGTTCACTTCAGAAAGATCAACTGCATAAATAAAGTAAGCAATAAACTCACAGAGTATAACTTCATAGCCCCATAACACAAACATATTCGACTGAAGATTAAAGAAAGGAAGATGTTACCATCAGGCCCTCTTGCCATGAGGGTGAAGAATATGTTATTCAGCTTCTCCATCTTCTTTGCTTCTTGGGCTTGGTCTGTCTTGAACTTGAGACACTAAGTTATAAAAAAACAAAAGTAGAACTCAAATCTATCATATGCTTCACAAAAAAAAAAGAATGCAGAGGATGAAACAAGACGGCAACAACAGGGAGGATCTAATCAACCATAGAGGTTAGTGCAATTCTCTGCCTCAAACGAGTTCTAAAGTATAGGACATTGACTAACAAACAGAAACATGCTTCAACACAAGCTAAAACCAAAGTAACCACACAGCTAGGACTAAAACGATCATCCAGAAAAGATATCAATCATCAAAACTACATGCTTGGACAATTATCCACTATAAATACGAACTCCAAGAACATACAATTGCAAGAAGCAATCATAGAGAAGTATGGCAAAGTCAATAACAAGCTTACCTCTTTGTTATCAGTAACCTTGAGAACCAACTTGCCATCACAATGTCTATACTTGACAACATACCGTGTCTGCACCACAAACATAGAATCCAAATACCCAATTCATTAGAAAGAAACAAAATTAATGTATTCATCAACTTTATTAGGAAAAGAAACATGTAGATTGCCTCTTCCAAATCGCTAGAGTTCGACCAAACTCAAATCAACCATCAATACGATGGATTATAATCAATAATCCAAATAGTATAAATCAAGCTCAAAACTTTCAAAGCAACAGTGACGAACGCAATCGAGGAAGAGAAAGAGAACGTACAGATTCGGGATCAGCTTTGAAAAGCTGAACAGATCGATCTACGAACTCGTCCCAGGAAACTATGTAAACCATCGAGATTCAGCTGAATGGACTTGGGGCTATTGAATTGATTGCAATTCCTCTGGGAGACACAATTCGACGGAGAAGCCGAGCGGCATCTTATAGGCATAGGATTTTGACTCGAACCGAACCGGAATTTTCTGTTTCTGGTTCAGCTTCGGTTATGAATTCAGTTCACTTTTAGAGTTATATTAACAAATTCACTTTTAGAGTTTCTGAATTGCAAGTGATTTTTTATTGCTTGAAAAGAAACAATACAATAGCTATTTCTTAAGTAGAGATGAGAACCCCCTAGAAAACGTTTACTCCCTCCATTTCATATTAAGTGTCGTTTTAGAGAAATTTTTTTGTTACAAAATAAGTGTCGTTTTCGACTTTCGATATAAAATTTATTAATTTTATGCTGCAGTTTATTTTTCTATTGGTTGAATATAGTTAGGTGTATAGGTAATTGTGTTTTTATATAGAAAATATGTAAAATTAATTGTTTTCTTAATTCGTGTGCAAAAACCGAAAGTGACACTTATAATGAAACATAAGGAGTATTAACTAAGAAATAAACTAGAAAAAAAAAACTTTTAAGTACTTGGAAGACTCCGTAATCTTATCTTTTAATCATTCTCTTAAATCAAAAGGCTATTCTAGTTTAAGCTCCTTTCAAACCAACTCTTATCTTTTACCTCAATTTCTCGAACACCTCTAGTTTCACCTATTTGGTCATGATATCCGAGAATTATTCTCGAGTTAAAAAATAATCTAAGCTAATTATCTCATCACTCACTAGTTCACGAAGAAACTGGTATCTCACATGGATGTGTTTGCTCCTTCTGTGCAAGACCAGATTCTTTGAAAGCTTGATTGTTGAACTGTTATCACACATCAGAAATGTACCACTTCCCAAAAACTTCAGGTGCATTCCTCAGCCAGACAGCTTAACATGCTCCATAAGTTGCTGCAACATACTCAGCTTCTAAGAGAATGGCGATAAGTTGCTTTTTGATGCCCAAGACACTGCTCCTTCTCCAAACATGAAAGTGTAGCCTGAAGCACTCCTTTTGTCATCATTATCTCCATCGTAATCACAGTCTACATAGCCCACTGGATTCTTTTCTTTACCACACTTGTATTGAATCCCAAAATATTTTGTTCCTTGCACATACCTCAGAATCCTTTTGGCAGCCATCAAGTGTTGCTCCTTTGGACGTTCCATGAATCTACTTACCAAGTTCACAGAATAAATAAGATCAGGTCGAGTTGTAGTCAAGTACCTTAGACTGCCAACAAGTTGCTTGAAGGATGTAGGATCAACCTCTGACTCGGATTCCTTTGTTAGCCTTGTACGTGGAACAATTGGATTCAAAACATGGTTACAATCCTCCATTCTGAACTTCTTCAGTGTCTTAGTTGCATACTTTCTTTGCGTGATAAAATCCCAGCGGAGTCTTGTATAATTTCCATGCCAAGAAAGTACCATCATCCCAAGATTTGTCATTGAGAACCCTTCTCCCATGGTCGCTTTGAAGTTATTGAGCATAGAATCCGAGTAACTTGTTGTAGATAAGATCATCTACATAGAGACTTACAATCAGCATGCTTTCTCCTTCACTTTTGATGAACAAAGTATGTTCACAGTAGATCTCTTGAAGCTTTTACTCATGAGATACCCTTCTATTCTGTTGTACCAGGCCCTAGGTGCTTGCCTTAGACCATACAAAGCCTTCTTGAGCTTATATTCTTTCTCGCAATCATCTTCAAGCTCAAAACCCTTTGGTTGTTTCACAAACACATCTGTATTTAACTCCCCATGTAAGAAGGCGTTTTTCACATCTAACTAAAGCACATTCCTTCTTCTTTGCGCAGGTAAGGCAAGTATGAGTATGATTGTATCCCACCTAGAAACATGAGCGAATACTTCATTAAAGTCCACTCCATGAGTTTGATGGAAGCCCTTTACAGCCAGCCTTGATTTGAAATTTTTTACCTCATCCTTCTCATTAAGCTTGGTTTTTGAAAATCCGCTTCACTCCTATCACCTTGCCTCCCCGAAGCTTCTTCTTCTTCTTCTTCTTCTTCTTCTTCTTCTTCTTCTTCTTCTTCTTCTTCTTCTTCTTCTTCTTCTTCTTCTTCTTCTTCTTCTTCTTCTTCTTCTTCTTCTTCTTCTTCTTCTTTCTCTAGAGGGTGCATCTACTGCTTCTTATTGTTCATCAGCACCTTCTCCTTCTGCATCTGCGGTTGGATCATTTTTTTCATCCTCACCTCCATTGTTTCTTTCTTCTTTCTCACCAGAGATCTCAATCAGTTTTTCTTTTCCATTCTTCTCTTCCCAAATCCATGGCATACACTCATCAAACTTAACATCCTTACTAATGATGATCCTCCTTATAATTTGATTGTAAAGATAATAGGCCTTAGATTATTTGTTCACCTCGAACATGACACACTTAATGCTCTTCTCATCCAGCTTTGTCCTCCTCTCGTAAGGTACTAATGCAAAGGCTACAGAACCGAACACACGCGGGTACTCTACTGAGGGTTTATGTTTACTCCATTTCTCTGAGAATGTAACATCTCCTAAGATCATCGCTGGAGACCTGTTGAGTATGTGCAAAACATATTACACATCTTCTGGCCAAAATCTATAAGGAACTTGCATTACAAACAGCATGCTTCTCACCATGTTCATCAAGCTTCTGTTATTTCTCTCTGCAATCCCATTCTTCTGTGGCGTGTATGCTGCAGTAAGTTGTCACTTGATGCCTATCTTAGTACAGTAGTCTTGAAGTACCTTAGAGTTGTACTCTCCACCTCGATCAGTCCTAAGGCATATCAGCAGCTCCCCAACTTCTCTTTATGCTGCAGTTTTAAAATCCTTGAAAAAAATATCATGTATTTCCGACTGTGATCATCAATTGATGCAGCACCGGAAGCTATGATGGTGAGATGGTCAATGAAATGGTGATGGTAAAGAAACCGATAGAGATGGAGATGACTGATGGATGAGTTTCTATCCTTTTAGTCCCCGCTAACCTAAAATCAAAGGAAAAATAATGAGATGATGAACCAAACAAATAACAATAGAAAGTAAAAACAAAGAGATAAGATGGGATGGAATGGTTTGATGGAGAGGAGAGTGATGATGCATGATGGAGATGATGTTGGATAGTTGATTGACTCTCTCAATTCCTGGATGTTGATTGAATCTCTCAATCAGTGATCTTCAGGATCCTTGAATCACACAAAGAACCTAAGAAAACCGGAGCTCTATAGACCTCTAATACTCCTCACACGTAGAATCTATAAAACAATTCAAAGATAACTCTTTGAAAAAATACCCTTGGTATTGGTTTTATTGATTGATTGAAAGGTGATTTCAGCTGAGGTGACCATAAGCTTATATAATGCTCAGAAATATCTAAGGATAACGTTCATAAAGAAAAGAAGCAAATTAAAGTAAGCAAACAAAATCGGAAACTAACATTTGGAGAGATTGATGGGATTTTGTCGTGAAGAGGGGAGCTTGAGTAATCTTGTATCTGGATTTTTTAAGGGATAGATAAGCTTCCTTGGAATATTATTTATGGTCTGGAAGGTATCTATGCCATGCATAGACTGAAGGAAAAAAAGTTGTTGGAGCTTTATTGCAAGAGACTCCAAATAAGACAAGTTGAAGTAAGTGTAAATCCTCTTGATCCTATGCATGATAGACCATGTAAACTGAAGGAAGCAAATATTAGGTGATTATATTTGTCTTCTGGATGTCTTGGATGGTGTAGAAAGTCTTCGGGTAATATTAACTTTGTTGGGAATAAATTAAGCTGAAAGATTGCCCAATCTTTCCATAATCGGCTCTAGGTTGGTTTAATAATTTCTTCTTCAAGAATCCTCCTGATTCAGTGTGGTTTCATTCTCCTTAGGATGTTTTAAAGTGCATATATAAGCTGAAAAGGTAACATTTTTGCCAGAATTGAGCTTGGTTTGAGAAAAAACCTTGATCTTCCAATTTAGGCAAATGTATGACTAGTTTGGCCGGTTTTGGGAAATTGGTTCATCTATTACAATAAAGTTGACTTGTCTCTCTCCATAGGCCTCCACTTCAGCAGAGAGCATGGGGCAAAGAATGACACGTGGCCTCCTAAAAAAAATTCGGTTGTCGAGTAATTTTGTAACTGGAACTGTGTTGGGCCTTATGTTTTGTTGTTTGTTTGGGCTTTTATATACCATTTACTTCGAGCACAGTAAATGATAGGGTTTCTTCATCTTTTGATCATCGACATCGCCGTGGAGTTTTTAAGATAACGCAGCCACCTATCAAGTCATTGTAACGTCTCTCATGCTTGCATTAATACAAACTTTAATCTGAGCTTTAAGGTGATTAACCCACTTCTCCCACTCTGAAGCATTCAATCGTCCTCCTTGTCTTCCAAAGTAAATGATTCAAGCTCCGAGTATAAATATTCAAACCTTCGAGCGATGAACAGCACAACGCCAACCACACCCAAAAGAATAGTATGTTCTAAGTACCAAATCAATGGCAAAAAGGTAATCGTGTCCATCTTCTATTAATCATGTACACGATATCATCCATTCCGATTGTCAAATCTTTTGATTTTTTTTTTCATTGACACAGTCAACGCTTAGGAAAGTGTTAGCGTGAACCTTCATCTAAGATTCAGACACTGAGACAACGGCTTTTCTTACATTTGTTATGGAGGTGGCTAAACTGCCGAACATTCAAGCCTCTGAGGCTGCATAATTGTTCTATAATCAACCACTAGACCACTAACTTTTCCTCATGCTTTGTGTCATGATTTCTAATATAGTGATGTTTCTCTATTTGCAGAGGTCATGTGTTGATGCTCAGATTGATACTGAACTCCCTCCTCCCTTGCTGAGATTGTTGGGAATACTTACACCTTCCAGCTCAAATGAACCAACTTAAACTTCACTTCAAACCACAAGACCTTCACCACTTCAAACCACAAGACCTTCACCATTTCCCGCATATTTCCTAAGAGATAGCTTGCACCTATGCCTGTCTTAGTTGTAAATGTTTGTCTCTTTTACTAAAGTGGAGGTACCTGGATCAAATGCCAAAATTGGCAACACTTCCAATGTTGCAGTGGGGCCAACTACTTCTGATATCCACCAGATGCACGTTCAACATCAACCAAACAACAACTTGCTCCGGATGAGAATGACCTGACGAAAGCACGTTTGGCATGAGTTCATTATGATAGCTTAAACAAGCACATAATCTCCTTATTAAATAATGTCTTTAGCACCTTTTCAGTTTTGTTTTATTTTTTTTTCCTTTTGTTTCAAAATTGACGTAGTGGTTGATGTTTGAATTTTTAATGAAAATTTGTTTCGTAGTACGTGAAGATTTAACAGCACTTGAAAACCTATAAAATAGTTTGTATTACAGAAAAAAGTTTACTTGCAAACTACCAAACATAAATCAAGTGCATCACTTCCATTCTAACATATTTCCCCCAACATCTATGTTGTTCAGGGCAAGTTCAAGAGTAACAGACTGATAATAATCAACAGAATGCTAGATATTAACATGTGTGTTATGACACACTAGATAATCGGTTTACAGATTTTTATGTTAAGTTTCACAACACTAGAAACAATGGTCCTATCAAGATTAACTTTCTTTGACATTACTATATGCTTCACCACAAACACACGTTCTATAAATAAATGACCAAGAAGCTCTAAACTTAAATTAAACGTTTACGGTTTGGAGCCTATACGTCTCCCAAATGAATCTCAAAGCAAACAGTAAATGCAAACACTTGACATATGGCAGCCGTTACACACATATTCCCTACATTCTATCACTACAAAATTCTGATGCAGGCTTTCGAGCTCTGATTACTCTAGCATCTACATTTCCAAAAATCATGATTAAGACGACCCCTTAAGTGAAAGTATAACAACAACAGAAAGATCCCAGACAAAAAAAAAACTGTTTCTGAAGCCTCCAAAGCATCATCATCAACTGTAACCAAAAGAAGCCTGAAAAAATGGTAAGTCCTAACCAGACTATAATGTTCAGACATTAACGGCTTTATACAACTAATTGATATTCTGCAAACTCTGTTTATGTAGTATCTTATCTACGCAAGCCTTGGTTACAAGAGCAGTATCTCCTACTAACCACTCACACCTTACTCCCAGACCTGTCAGGTCAAGTTCATCTTAATGGTAAAACACTTCTAATGTTGTGACTTATTTAAGAAGTTAGGTCAAATGTTATGACTCTCACTCTTACGGCGTGATTTACAATCCCAGAAACTGATGGAAACTGGCCCGGCAGCAACAACAACTTATCCGCGCAACAAGACGTACGAAGCCACCCCAACAACGCATGCGACATCAAGTAAATTAAAGTACGCAAAATTGGACCGTATGCATACTTTACTAATGTTCTTCCTCTTTGACTTTAAAGGAGATGTGCTTATTCATCAAGCTGATCATGTCAACGTGGTTGACTTAGAACAAGGTAATAACTAACAAACTCATAAACGTTTTGTAATATTCACAAAGTGAACAGTCCATTTCAACCGTTTCGTTGCAGCACAAAATCCTCTGTCTCAACTGAATAGTACGGAACAGTGACTTCCATCGCTTGACACTAACTTGGCAACTCAAAACATTCAACATAGAACTGAAACTTATAAAAGTAGTCTGCAAAAAGGTATTACATAGACTTCACTTTCCAAGGTCTCACTCACTATGAAAATTGAAAACACTATTTCTCATCGTTATATCGACATTAGATTTCAGTGAATCCCACGAGGGCTAGAGCTTTTGCGGTTGGGTAAGGAAAAATGCAAGAAAGGAATCAAAACCAAAAAAGTGAGTTTTTACTTCAAAACTGAGCACCTTACTGCCAGCTATCAAATATCATAAACGTCCAATTCATGTTAAGTTTATATACTAATGTCACACATTAACTCCTCTTTTTCAACAGATATCTTTTCTACGAGTGGAAGCCGTCGAGGTATACAACAACCTCACACTGAACATGAGTTGAACACGTACTGTAACAATTATGCCTCATGATTGTCATTTGAAACAAAACTCAATAGCATTTTAGTTAATAGAAACTTAATCAAAAAAAAAAAAAAAACTCAATAGCATTTCAAAAAATATTTACTTCTGTTACTTGGATGTCAATTTTAAAATATGCTCATACACGAACACTTTTTCAAAATACATCTCAATTAAAGATATATTTAAGCAACCTCATTGGACTAAGCCACCTCAAAAAAAAAAATAATACATCGCTTATTTTAATATATTTCAACCACAAAATAACATTACAACTATTAAGACAAAAAAAAGTCGAAACACATGAATACACTATTGTCATTAACCACTAGCAAATAGATGAAATAATTTACATTTAACTATCACTACATATGCGAAACAAAATGCACATGTATAAATTACAAATATTAAAAAAAAAATTATATTTTCATAAATTTTAAAATATTCACACTCCTTTATGTTAAACATTCGCATTTCCTCTTCATTCTGAACCAAATTATATAGATTACAAAATGTCAAAACAACACATTTAAAAACTCAAGTAGAAAAAGAAAACGAAAACAAATATTAATCAACGAAAATATCTCCACCTTCATAAAGCAGTACGCAAAACAACCTAAAATACATTCACTAAAGCAAACAGCCAAAATTAATCAACTATAATACAAAAATATGATAATAGAAGATCAAACACCACAAATGTATAGAACAAATGGCTAACAATCCGCGCGTAGCGCGGACAAACCACTAGTAACTCCATATTTACGTGGAATTTTCTCTTTATTTTTAGCTAGTTTGAAATTTAATAGATCCACATTGATTACTGTGGTTGGGATTTTGAAGGCCGCTTCATGTTTGGGCTTGAATCCTCTTCAACAGGTTGATACTCATAGATATATGGACTTGAAAACCTTTAATTTGAAAAATTCATATATTTATGGTCTGGGTATCTTTGGGGTTTATTCCACTTGTAAAATACATATTGTTGAGTTTATAATCCCTGAAAATTGGATTCGTGGTAAAATTTCTCCTAGTTGGAAAGATATGACATTTTTAGTGCACATATACCCTTGTTGGCGCCTTGGCTAATTGAGTACGGTGTTGACTCGACCTTTGGTTCAGCTGCTGATTTTATGGCTGCATCATCAATGAATTTGATGATGTAACTCTTTCCACTTTTTGAGGTTGGAGAGATTGCACCACAAATGTCACTATGTACCAACTCAAGTACACAACTACTCTTCCATTCGCTATGATATGGAATGTTGATGTGAATTTGTTTACATTTTATGCATATCTCACAAACTACTCCTTTTTTGGTGATCTTGAGAAAACCGTTAACCATGTCTTTCTCAGAGATAGTCGCTAAGCCCTTCCGACTTAGGTGTCCAAACCTCTTATACCACATATCTTGCATGTTTGACACTGGACTCTCCAATTATTCATCCTAAATTCCTTTGCTTTTTGCACTATAGCTGTAACGAACAGAAACATTCGAGCCAAACGTTTAGCCTGCAAACGCCATGGCTGGACACCAAGAGTCTAGGTAATTCTCCTATAAATACCCCTTCCCCTCTTCCTTATTTTCTTGCATGCAAATCCATAAAAAGAAAAAGAGAGAGAGAGAGAGAGAGAGAGAGAGAGAGAGAGAGAGAGAGAGAGAGAGAGAGAGAGAGAGAGAGAGAGAGAGAGAGAGAGAGAGAGAGAGAGAGAGAGAGAGAGAGAGAGAGAGTTGAAAGAAAGAGAGCTAAGGGGAAAAAGTGGTTTTTTTAAGGGCTGAGCCACCACATCTAGTCACCGAAGCCACCACATCTCGTCACCGAAGCCACCACCACTCGAAACCAAGCCAGTAAAGTCACCATCGTTCATAGTCCAAGGTAACCCCCGGAAACCGCCATGCTTATAAGCTTAGTTTTCCCCGTTTAGTAAATCGGCCATAACTTCCTAACTGTTGCGAAATTCGCGCATGAAAGGCCTCCATCGTGTTCCTCTCGACGAGACGAAGCCGCAGACGCCAACCGCGTTGCAATCAGAGTTTGGACAAAGCCGCACGCGCTCCTGGAAGTTTCGCCGAGCACATGCATACTTTTCACGCGCCGCCGCCGGAAATCGCCTCCACCGCCAGACCACCACCGGACCACCTCCGGACCGTTGCCGAACCGCCGCCGGTAAGCCACCGCTCTCCGCCTTCACCGCCGATGACTCGCCGGCGACTCGGCTGAGTCGACTCACCGGTTAGGTTAAACCAGTGGTTAAAATCAATTGGATTTCGGTTAGTCTTAACCGCCGATTAAAATCAATTGTAATTTGGTTAAGGTAAAACGGTTGGTTTAATTCAATTTCAATTAGATGAGGGTTGACTTTGACCAGTGGGTTGACTTTTCCGTAGACACCTGTTTTGACTGTTCAAAAGGCATTCTGACTCGAAATTTTGATCTGATTTCAAATTTGGAGTCTATTTGAGCAGTCGGAGTTCATAGACACCACTTTTCCAAGTTTCTAAGGTGAGGGATATTTCTGAACTTCTCGTACACGGCTTAGGACCTCGATTAAATATAATTTATTTCTATTATGTTCTGTCTGCGTGAAATCGAGTCTGTCATTGCTTGTTTAGTTAGGTTATTTGCCTAAACCAAAACTAGGGTGTTAGATGATTCAACATTGATTGCTTCATTTAATGTAATTCTTAGTTAGATTTGTTTGAGATGGATACAGAGACGTACTTCTGTATGCCAGATTGTGTGGCGGTTATGGCCAGCTATAGTCGACCGACTGGACCGTAACCTGGAAGTGTCGATAAATCGTCTAAGGGCGGTGTCCGAGCACTATATCGAGTTGAGTATTGTTGTTTGCCCGTGAGTGGGTGGCGAGTGCGCGCCTCGTTAGGACCATTGGTTGTTTCTTGGGTTTAGGTGTTGTGTTTGTACATATTAGGATTAAATTATATTTATTCGGGGTGTTATGACCGAGTCTATGGACTCTAGGTTTAGCATCCCATACCTCACTGAGTGACTCCCCTGTTACTTACCCATCTTTCTTCCCCTTTCAGGTGAGACCGCAGAGTAGGAGTGATATTATCGGACTTGGGATTCTTGGCGCTATTTGGGCTTTACGCATTTCTGCATATATATATATATATATATATATATATATATGTATCAGACTTTCGCTATTGGGTTTTTGGGCCTTTGGGCTTCTACCTATCGTTTATGTTATTTCGTATTTCAGACTTTCGGATTTATGATATCGTTATTTTGGATATTATGTGTTGAGCTTTTGGGCCCAACTTATGTATTGGACGTTTCTATTAAGTGAAGAATTTTAAAAGAGTATTATTTAATTATATAATTTTTGAGGAAAAAGAGTGTCACAATAGCTTTGATCACAAACATTCTATTAGTGTTCGTGGTTGAGTGCATAATCACTCTTTTCTGTTGTTTATGCCAAATCTCGCACTCATCATCTTCAATGGTGATCCTTAACCGTTTTTGCTGGAGTTGTCTAACACTGAGTAAGTTTTTTTCTTAGTCTCGATATGTAGTACACTGATGAGATTACTTGAGTGGTTCGATTGATGTCAAGCTGCAAGTCTCCCTTCCTTCCACTTGCATCTTCATGTCATCACCAAGTCTCACATGTTGACGGAATTGACTGTCAAAGGTGACTAAACATTCCTTAGCTGCACACATATGGTTGCTACATCCTGAGTCTAGATACAACACATGCTCATCTTCTTCTTCAACTTGAGCCATGAGTACACATATTCTTCTAGATCAACATAGTTGGCTGACCTTTCCCATGTGGGACATTCACTCTTATAATGCCCCGTTTTATGACACTTAAACCATTCGGTGTTGCTCATGTCAAAGCTTCCACTGCCTTTGTAATATCATCCTCTTCCACCTCCTTTAAAGCCTCCTTTACCATGGTTTTGGAATTGACTTCCTCTTCATTGAAAGTAACTCCCTTGCCCTCTCCTATCTTCAATCCTCAACGCATGCTCCTCCATTACGTGTTTACTCAGATTATGCTCGTGTACGAGAAGAGAAATTTGGAGTTCGTCCACTGATAAATCCTTGATGTCCTTCGATTCTTCTATGGTGCATACCACATAAGTGAACTTCTCCACCCATGTTCTAAGAATATTTTCAGAGACCTTGTCATCAGGCATGTCTTCATTAAGGTTCCTCATATAATTAGCAACTACCATGTCACGAGAAAAATATTTGTTATTGTGTCTCCTTCCTTCATTTCCAACACCTCAAAGTTTCTCCTCGACCTCTGCAATTGTGCACTTTGCACTCTCTTGTTCCATTGGTACTTAGTCTTCATCGACTCCCAGATCTCTTTTGAACTCTCCTTCTTCGTAATTGTCTTCAGGATCATCTTATCAATTGACGCAAAAAGGTAGTCCTTCACTTTGATATATTTGAGCTTCTGTTCCATAATCTCGGTCCTCTGAGCTCCTGTGAGGATCATGTTCCTCTCTGGATGTGTGATCCCGACTTCAACAAGTTCCCACCACTCTTTCGATCTCAGTAAGTTATCCATGAGAATTTTCTTTCTCATAGTCTCCATCAAACTTTGGGATGTACAACGATGAGTCTTTGTCACCCATCTCTCACTCTTTCTGCGTTTTTTAGAAATTAGAATGGCTCTGATACCATTTATAAGGTATAGAACTCGAAATTGCAAATTGATTTCTTATTGATTGAAAAGAAACAATACCAGAGATGCGTCTTAAGTAGAGATGAGAATCACTAAATAATAGGAACAAAATAACAAACTACTAACTCACTTCCTATACACTACGAAATGTTTATTGACTAAAAACAAACTGAAAAACTTTTAAAATATTGGTAGAGTCATCAACCTTATATTTCAGTTATATCAATTTTAACCAAAATCATGAATATAATTAACTAAACAACCAAAATTTTAATCTAAATGTTACCATAATTACCCAAATTTCTAACCAATTTGAAGAAAAATCTAACTGAAAACAAAAAAAAAATTATATAATTTTCATAAATTTAATTAACCGAACATCAAACTGAATTTTTGTCTGATTCAGTTTGGTACAATTTTATGTGAACCAAAATAACTTTAAAAAATATATACAAAGAGAAATAGCCTAAGATAGACCTAAAAAGAATTTGTCACAAAAATAGCTTTAAAAGAGAAAAATGACTTAAATAAGTTTTATTAAATGGTGTAAATATATACTTATACCACTTGGGTTAACTAATCTAGACTTAGGGTTTATGGTTATGTGATGGGATTTTAGAGGTGAGGTTTAAAATTTAAAAGTAAAAATAAATATTAAAATTTTCAAAACATTTTTTTCTTGAAAATTATTTTTGTGACAAAAACTTAAAAATGGTTTTTGAGACAATTTTATTTGTAAGGTTTCATGTCTACTATGGAATAAAGTATTAAGTAATGATCTAACTAGAATAAACCAAATTAAACCGGTTTATTCTAAGTAAAACCCTAACCGTTTTTTCTTCAACTGCAACTTTTGATTCTCTACCAAATCTCTCTGTTGATTTGTCATCATGCTCTCTTGTTTATTCCTTAGACCTTCCAATCTTTGTCTCCTAACTCTAGATTAATCCAAATCGAACTCTCAGATTTCTCCTCTATCTGCCCGCTTTCCACAAACAATAACGGCGGTGGAAATGACAACGGGAGTGGTGCTAATCGAAACGGCGTTCTATGGAGCTTTTTCGGAGTACACGATGGAAAGGCCGATCCTTTTTCGTCCAATTATTCTTGGGCTTCCTCCGGAGTTTCAGGATCAGGGTCACTAGGTGGAGATGGCAATGGCCAGAGGTAGTAAAACTCAGCCCAAGCCCAGTGAGAATTCCACTCTTATCTGGAAGCCCAGATGTCAACCCATCAACAGTTCTCCGCAGCTCACCAAAGTGCCAGCCTGCACCAAGGAAGAAGACAGAATTGGTCAAAACATGAAATGTGAAGGACGTTCCGTAAAAGCAAAAGCACACTCAACCTCATCTACAGCTCATCACCTTGTAACGGCTAATAGATTCACAGCACTATAAGATAATGTTGATGATACTATATAACCTAATGTAATCTCCTATAAATAGCTAGTGATAATGTAATAGTGAGGTAAGAGAGAATAATCTATAAAATACATCCTCTTCATAAAAACTTTCATGGTATCAGAGCACAGAGATTAGGGGTCTCAGAGTCATGGACAACATACCCATGGATCTGACATCACCTCCTTCTTTGAGCATCGTCAACTCTATCACGGTCAAGCTTACTGAGCAAAACTATGCCTTTTGGAAGAGACAGTTTCAAGCCTTTCTTAATGGCCAGTGTCTGCTTGGTTTCATTACTCGTTCCACATCACAACCTCCTGCTACTATTCTGGTTCCTAACATCACCGGCACATCAACTCCCAAGGTGAATCCTGAACACCAGCTCTGGTTCAAGACAGATCAAGTTATTCAATCCTGGCTGCTTGGCTCTGTTTCTGAATCAATCCATGGTGTGGTTATTCACTGTGCCACTTCTCACGAGATCTGGAAGGCGATAGATCAACACTTCAACAGACCCTCCAACTCAAGACTGTTTGAACTGCAGCACAAGATACAAACAGCCACTAAAACAAGGAAGTCCATGGCACAATACCTTCAGGACATCAAATCTCTCAGCGACCAACTCACCTCAATAGGAAGTCATATGACAGAGACAATGAAGATCTTCTCTGCCCTTCGAGGTCTTGGTCGAGACTATGAGCCCATCAAAACTACCATAGAGAACGCCATGGACTCCACTCCGTCTCCTACCTTCGATGAGATTATTCCTAAGCTAACAAGCTTTGACGATCGTCATCAAAGCTATAGCACCGGCACTGACGTCTCTCCACATCTCGCTTTTGCATCTGTTCAAGTAAACCAAGAACATGATTACTTTTCTCGTGGTGGGAGAAACAACAGAGGGAGATATGGAAACTACCGTGGGAGAGGTTCCTTTTCAACTCGTGGTCGTGGTTTTCATCAACAAATCTCATCCCCACGTTCGTCAGACTCTGAGGCACGTCCCATTTGTCAAATCTGTGGGAAATATGGTCATCCCGCAATGAAATGCTGGCACCGGTTTGACCACAGTTTTCAACCAAATGATGTCCCTCGAGCATTAGCAGCTATGCGTATAACAGATGTTACTGACAGTCCTGGTCTAGAATGGCTTTCTGATAGTGGTGCTACCTCTCATGTCACTAGCTATCCTCAGCATCTTCAGCACTCTCAGTCATACTATGGGACAGACACTGTGATGGTTGGTGACAGCAACTTTCTTCCCATCACACACACTGGTTCTACCTCTATCGCAACTTCATCAGGTAATCTTCCTTTAAATGATGTGCTTGTGTGTCCTAATATTGCAAAGTCATTATTGTCTGTCTCAAAGGCAACCAAGGATTATCCATGTTCTTTTAAATTTGATGATCGTGGTGTGCGCGTGTTAAGGACAAGCACACAAAGAAGTTGCTGATAAAGAGAAGAAACCATAATGGTTTATACCTGCTGGAGCCCCATCAACAGTTCTCGGCTTTGTTCTCCTCTAGACAGCAATCTGCTACAGATGATGTTTGGCATAGGAGACTGGGTCATCCACAACACCAAGTGCTCCAGCTTCTTTCTGCATCTAAAGTTATTTCAATAAGCAAGAGTACCAAGAAAGTTTGTGAAGCTTGTCATCTTGGGAAAAGCAGTAGATTACCTTTTGCTTCTTCAACGTTTACTGCATCAAAACCTTTGGAAAGGATTCATTGTGATTTGTGGGGTCCTGCACCTGTTGTCAGTAGTCAGGGTTTCCATTACTATGTAATATTCATAGACCATTAGTCAAGGTTCTGTTGGATTTATCCTTTAAGAAATAAATCAGACTTCTTTTCAATCTTTTGCAATTTTCAAAGATTGGTGGAAAATCAATTGTGCTGCAAAATAAGTACCTTTCAGTGTGACGGGGGAGGAGAATTTATAAGCCGAATATTCCTTGATCATCTTCAGAAGCATGGGATAGCTCAACATGTATCATGTCCTCACACTCCGCAACAGAATGGTCTAGCTGAAAGAAAGCATCGACACATTACTGAGTTGGCTCTCTCCATGCTTTTTGACAGGAAGCTTCCTCACAAGTATTGGGTTGAATCGTTCTTCACTGCCAACTATCTGATCAATCTACTTCCTACGTCTGCATTAGAAGACAAACATCAGAGTCCACATGAGAAGCTATTTGGTGTAGTTCCTAACTATAGAGCTCTACGAGTTTTTGGCTGTGGTTGCTTCCCAACTCTCCGGGACTATGCAGCAAATAAATTTGATCCGAGATCCTTACCGTGTGTTTTCCTAGGATACATCGCAAGGTTCAAAGGATATCGTTGCTTGTATCCACCAACTGGGAGAGTGTACATCTCAAGACATGTGCTGTTTGATGAAGCTAGGTTTCCTTTCACAGATATGTATCTACATCTTCAAGAACATCTTTCAACCCCTATGATGAACGCCTGGTACAAGAGTTTTGCTCCAACCATTGTTACTCCTCCAGTTGCAGACTCCATGGATAACGATGAGGTTAGGGGTCCTGTTGTCACCGAAGTGCCCCTGTTTACAGTCAATGACTTTCCTCCTTTACCAACCAGGATCTCAAGGACTGCTGCTCCAATGGTCAATTCTGATCAGCCGGATCAAGTTTCTCCTGCGGCAACACCAACCACAGAATCAGCCCCTGTTCAACTCAATCATCCTCCTTTATCTAGCCATCCTATGGTCACTAGAAGAAAGTCTGGAATCAGGAAGCCAAATCCAAGATATATACTGATGACACAGAAAGTAAGCTATCCTGAACCCAAGACGGTTACTGCAGCTTTAAAAGATCCAGGGTGGAGTGAAGCTATGACTGAGGAGTATGATAACTGTTAAGAGACTAAAACTTGGTCCCTTGTTCCCAGAACTAAAGACATGCATGTATTAGGCAGTAAGTGGGTGTATCGTACCAAACTAAATGCAGATGGTACAGTCAAAACTCTCAGAGCTAGACTAGTAGCAAATGGTTCAGAACAGGAAGAAGGGGTCGATTACCTGGATACATTCAGTCCTGTGGTACGCACTGCTACAATCAGAACCGTTCTCCATGTTGCTACTATACACAAATGGAAAATAAAGCAGTTAGATGTGAAAAATGCGTTTTTGCATGGTGACTTACATGAAACTGTTTACATGAGACAGCCTGCTGGGTTTGTCGACAAAGCTCAGCCTGATCATGTCTGTCTGCTTCACAAGGCCATCTATGGGCTGAAACAGGCTCCTCGTGCTTGGTTTGACAAATTCAACACATTTCTTTTGGAGTTTGGTTTCAGTTGCAGCTATCCTGATCCTTCATTATTCGTCTACATCAAAGGAACCAACATCATCATTCTTTTGCTATATGTAGACGACATGATTCTTACTGGTAACAACTCTGAGCTGCTCACACAACTACTCAACGAGCTTAATAAGCATTTTCGAATGAAGGATCTAGGAGAACTACACTACTTCTTGGGAATGCAAGCTCAGTTTCATCAAGATGGGTTATTTCTATCTCAACAAAAATATGCAGAAGACCTGCTTGCACTCGCCTCTATGTCTGATTGTGCTCATATGCCTACTCCGTTACCTCTTCAGCTCTCCAAAGACACTAAAGATGAGGAACTCTTCTCAAATCCTACCTACTTCAGAAGCCTAACTGGGAAACTGCAATACTTAACCTTGACTAGACCAGACATTCAATTCTCTGTCAACTACGTGTGTCAGAAGATGCATGCTCCCTCTATCTCAGATTACAGTCTATTGAAGAGAATCCTAAGGTATGTGAAAGGAATAGTTACTATGGGTATCTCCTTTAATCGAAACTCAGACTGTACTCTCACTGCCTTTAGCGAGAGTGATTGGGGGGGGGGATGCAATAAAACCAGCCGTTCAACTGGTGGATTCTGTACCTACCTGGGATCTAATTTGATATCCTGGTCTTCCAAGAAACAACCTACTGTGTCTAAGAGTTCAACTGAAGCTGAGTATAGATCTATGTCAGAGACTGCGTCTGAACTTACCTGGTTATGTAATGTGTTAAAAGAACTTGGGATCTCACTTCCTGGAACTCCGGTACTGCTATGCGACAATCTCTCTGTTGTAATGCTTACCGCAAATCCAGCCTTCCACTCCAAGACTAAACATTTTACGCGCGATCATCACTATATTCGCGAGCGAGTTGCCTTAGGAGCTGTTGAAGTGAAGCACATATCCAACCAGTTTCAGACAGCCGACATCTTCACGAAATCCTTGCCTCAACAGTTCTTCTATCAGCTCAGGAGCAAACTCGGTGTTTGTGTGCCTCCCACACCAAGTTTGAGGGTGGATAATAAAGTTCAGCCCAAGCCCACTGAGAATTCTACTCTGATCTGGAAGCCCAAGACGTCCAAGCCCATCAACAATTCTCCTCAACTCACCAAAGTGCCAGCCTGCACCAAGGAAGAAGACAAAGTTGGTCAAAACATGAAATGTGAAGGATGTTCTGTAAAAGCAAAAGCACACTCAACCTCATATACAGCTCATCACCTTGTAACGGCTAATAGATTCACAGCACTAGAAGATAAGGTTGATGATATTGTATAACCTAATGTAATCTCCTACAAATAGCTAGTGATGATGTAATAGTGAGGTAAGAGAGAATAATCAATAAAATACATCCTCTTCATAAAAGCTTTCAGGGGAAGCCTAAGCAATGGAACATGGAATGAGGAAGATGATAAGGTTGTGTTTGGTAAACCGAAAGTGAGGAGATGGTGAATGGTTTTAGAGCTAGCGGGGATGTGAAACCCAATGGGTGGGATGTGTCTAAGCCCTAGGATTTGAAGGAGGAAGATGAAGATAAGGCCGTGTTTGATACCAGCGGAGAGATGCCTATTATCTTAGATAACGCGGAAGTAGAGCGTGTGAAGAAGGAAGTGTTTGAGAAGGAAAAGAAAGAGCTAAAAGTCCTCAACTTTGTTAGCTACTTCTTAAGAGATGTGACTATATTTAAAATTAGGGTCAAATGAATAATGATACAAATCTGATCACGTGAATTTTACCTTGTTATATTAGATTTGGATTTGATGATCATTCAAGTAGCAAGGTTGTGTAATCAACCTATTTATAGGCATGTTTTATGTGTGGACCATATCCATGAGCATTTAGGGAGAAAAAGTTGTTTTTCAAGTTGATAGTTTGGTTTATTCGTTTATAGCTAGTGCATTTTCTTGGTTTATAGCTAGTGAGTTTTCTTGGCAATGCTGAACTCAAGACTTGGCTTTTTTGGTTTTGTAAATATGGAACTTCCTACTATTGCAGGTCCTTATAGAGCATTTGGAGACCTTATTGCTAAGTCGGGTATAACAGATGAAATGCTAGATAGTTTGATAGCCTTGAAGGACTTCCAAGGGGTCGATAAATTGCCTCCTCTGAGTGAGAATGAAAACGTTCACCGTGAGAAGAGTTCAAAGAAGTCCTCAAGAGCTGAGATAGAAATCCAGATGCAAGAGGAGATTGCCAAATCACGGGAGAGACAAGTGGATGGAACAGGGAGAGCCTATGGAACCAGAAGAAGAAAGTGCAGTATTGGACGTGTTTGGATTGTACCTGGGAAAGGAAAGTTCCTTGTTAACGACAAAGAGTTCGATTTTTATTTCCCTATGCTTGATCATCGTAGTTGGGATAGTGCACTGTTAATGGCGGTGGAACTACAAGTAAAACTCCTCAACAATCACTTCTTTACCCATATCAACATTTAAAATAGCATTTAGTCTGTTCTAACAATGCACTTAAATGTGTGGTTAAAAGGTCAAGTTGGAGAAATTCAATTGGGTAGCAGAACATTGCAAAACTGGGAACCAGATATGCGGACAGCGCTTAGAGCTGGTAAGAAAGATATTACACTGATTGTTTCCATGTTATAGCCAGTATTATGTCTGTTAGATTGATTAGTCTTGATAGCGATCTTATTCTCATCTTTCGATATGTTTCAGCTGGTTTTTTGACAAGAGACTAGAGTTGTGGATAGGAAAAAGCCGGGAAAAGCTAAGGCAAGAAAGGGCTTCCAATGGGCCAAGCGTTAAATGTGTACAATATCTTCTCTTTGAGTCTGTCTTCATTTTCATTGGTTCATATACCTAAACCGGGTTTGGAAGAATGATAGGGAAATAACTTGTTCTTTTGGTCCGATCTCTAATTTTTTTTCTTGTACCAACACATTCCTCTATTACGTCACTCGTGTCTTTGAATTTTTGTCGTTAAGAATAGTTCAAATAAAAAATGAAAGTATAAATCATTTTTACAAAATAAATATTTTTATATATATTTCAAATCTATTTTGGAACATTTCTCATTCTGATTCACATAAAATGACTGTCTTTAGGAGCTTTTAAATATACTAGGTTATTTTTCCGCACTAGGCGCAGTTTTTGTATTTTGATTTTCTTTTTCAATTTACCTTTTCACTATTTTTTCAAATTTTGGAGTTTTATTTTATTTATTATGAATATTAAAACTTCTAGAATTATAATTTTAAAAGAAACTTTTAAGCTATTTGAAATATTTATGTTGTGTTTTGTTATTGAAACAAAATATAGTATATAGTGGTAAAATAAATTAGTTTCGATCTAAATATTCTTTTAATTTTCCTATTTAGTTTTTATGCAAAACAATTATTAAATTTATGATAAAGAACTTTTTGGTTTTACAATCAATAAGTTTCCACTTTTGGATTTCATCTTTAAAATAGAGTACCATACAATGTATAAATCAGTTTTTATTTGGTTATTTAAATTTATTTTTATAGCTATATGTTGTTTTCTATTTAATTTATGTTTCTTTTTAACCTTTGTTTTATTTTGTTTTGTGATGGAGAGACATTTTATTTCATGAATTACTTTAGTTGTAGATGTCTATTTTCTTACGGTTGATGTAATATTAAATTTGTTATTTTATTTTTATTTTTATTTTGATAATCTAAGTAATCAGATTTTACTTATGCAAAATAGTATTAATATCAATACATTTTTTTCATAGTTTCTATAGGTATTTTTTGTTGGATAGCTTTTATTGATGGGGAAATTGTTAAAAATAACTCAAAACTTGATTTCAAATGCAAAAGTGTACCCCAAATTCAATCAAATGCAAAAGTAACCCAAAAGGCTAGTGAAAATACAATAAACTCCTTGTGAGCAAACAAAAAAACTGTATTCAATTTTACCAAAATAACATTTTCGCGTGAGAAGACTTCCCTGTAAGTCTCCTCCAGAAGACTTCTCTAGAAGTCTTCTTTAAGAAGTCTTCCGGACGTCTTCCGTGAAGTCGTCCAGTAGTCTTCCGAAAGTAGTATTCTCCAGAAGACTTCTCTGGAAGTCTTCTCAAACAATAAATCCTAAAAATAATTTATAAAATTCATAAAAAATATTTATATAGAGGAAAAATAGAAATCATGTAACCACAAACATTTATAAATAATGTAAATTTATATCAACTAAAATTGAATTGTTTTCAACCTAGATGAATTAATGTAGAATGAGTCATGGTATTCATTGGTTTAGGGTTTAGTAACATATGTGATAGTATTGTAGGTAGTTTTAGGCGTAGATTTTGAAATCTATCTTCTTAACTTTTTTTTTTTGAATTTGACGAATATGTGTTAGTGATCCTCTAATAAGATGATTTTAAACACTTTCTAAGTTTATTTTATGTTTAAGGAAGTATTTTTTGGTTAGTTAATTGATTTAGGGTTTCAGAAGACTTCCAGAAGACTTCCCGGGATGTCTTCTAACATATAATGCAGTAGAAGACTTCAAGGAAGACTTCACGGAAGACTCTACAATTTTACCGCTTGAATTTCAGTGAAAATTCAAATTCCCGCCTAACGGCGAAGTCTTCTGGAAGTCTTCCGGACGTCTTACGTGAAGTCGTCCAGTAGTCTTCCGAAAGCCTTCTCTGAGAAGACTTCCATGTACGTATTCTCCAGAAGACTTCTCTAGAAGTCTTCTCAAACAATAAATCCTAAAAATAATATATAAAATTCATAAAAAATATTTTTATAGAGGAAAAATAGAAATCATGTAACCACAAACATTTGTAGATAATGTAAATTTATATCAACTAAAATTGAATTGTTTTCAACCTAGATGAATTAATGTAGAATGATTCATGGTATTCATTGGTTTAGGGTTTAGTAACATATGTGATAGTATTGTAGGTAGTTTTAGGCGTAGATTTTGAAATCTATCTTCTTAACTTTTTTTTTTGAATTTGACGAATATGTGTTAGTGATCCTCTAATAAGATGATTTTAAACACTTTCTAAGTTTATTTTATGTTTAAGGAAGTGTTTTTTGGTTAGTTAATTGATTTAGGGTTTCAGAAGACTTCCAGAAGACTTCCAGGGATGTCTTCTAACATATAATGCAGCAGAAGACTTCAAGGAAGACTTCACGGAAGACTCAGAGAAGACTTCTCAAGAAGTCTTCCAAACCAAACTTGAACTTAATTTACATTCAATTTGAAATTAACCGGAAAAAAACAAAATATATTTAACCTAACCTGATAATTTACCGTACATATAAATAGTAATTTTTAACTGTTTTTTTTCACTTTTTGGTGTTTCAGAAAAAAAAAAATTGGTGAAAACCCTAGCCTCCTCTTCTAAGGCGATTACTGTGACGATTTCCGACGAATCTCTTCCGACTACCGGTTC
>CAJHQQ010004377.1:0-29245 GCA_905132885.1 Moricandia moricandioides | reverse complement strand
TCATCGACACCCTCCAACCAATGATCACTAGCAAAAAAGAAATGAGCATCGATCGAAACCAATACGTCACCGTCGATCGATACTACTTGCGAGAAGATAGAGAAGCTCGAAGTAGTCATACTGAGAGTTGACAAGAATAGCATCTTACGGGACGAAAGAGGTCGTGCGCACAACAGTGCAGGGCAATTGATTCATGAACATGGGACTGAAATCCCTGATGCTACTGCTGTTACTGTGATTTCTGGGACTGAACGACAAAATGCACTTAGAGACTACAACATGCCTGAGGATTCCTATGCCAAAAAGGTCTGCGATGCGTCATTCTGCACCACAAAGGAATGTCTTTGAGCTGAATCCTGCATATATATATCTTGTGGGTCAGCATCCTTTTCATGGTCTTCCTCATGAATGTCCCAGTAGCCACCTTGAATTATTCGATGATTTAGCGTCAACCATTAAGTGCAATAGAGTCTCTGAAGATTACTACTTATGCAAACTATTAACGTACTCTCTTGCTGGAGAAGCAGCATATTGGTTCAAGAGGTTGCCACCATGATCTCTCACTACCTGGAATGACATCACAAACGCCTTCCTCACCAACTTTCTCTATGATACTGAAGCAAATATGAAGATCGAGATGGAAGCTATGCGGACATATATGGTAGAGGAAGAAGAAGAAGAAGAAGAAGATGGATAGGGAGAGCTGAGCAGAGTAGAAGAAGCCGATTTGAGTTATACGACTTCAGCATCGATCAACACTAAGACTTCAATGTCGACCGACGTTAAGACCTCAACATCGATGGACACTAACCCCTATTGTCGATCGACACCATTCTTGGATCTAGAGGAATCCGTGAAGCAGTTGGATGAAGCACAAACCTGAAGATTTGGGTCAAGAATCGAAGCAGAAGCTTAATGACGATCAGCACACTTCGAGAAGAGATCTGGAAACTTCACCAAAGGCAGGCATCGATCGACACCAACCAGAGAGAATCGATCGACAACCACCCAACTTCATCAATCAACACCCATTATTGGACGAACAACCAAGTTACATGATTGAACCAAGACCGGTTGAGGAGAGAATGCACGTGCCAAAGACCTCACACCTTTCTGTCCCTGAACATCTACGACCACCTATCTGCACAGAAGAAGTTGCTGGTTTTCACAAAAAGAGCGAAGATGGTACATGACCCTGCGAAGTTTGTGGTTCCTAGTGCTGTTTTTGACGTTGAATCTCCTATTCCACCAGATGGAAGTGTGCATATGTATCTCTACGTTGAGATATTTGATGATCTTCAACGATAAAAGTGGGATAAGATCTTTGAAATTTGGCAAATTAAGAAAGAAGACGAGATTCCATAAGAGCTTCTCGAATACGTAGAAATGGGTATTAAGTATCGTGGATCTGAGCTGAGCAGAACAGAAGAAGCTGATATTATCAATCCGACCTCGGCGTCGATCGACACTAAGATCTCAACGTCAATCGACCCTAAGACCTCAGCATCGATCGACACTAACCCCGTTTATCGATCGACACCACTCTACATCCATGAAAGATCAATTTATCTTTAGGACATTGCAGACTCGACACTAGAGAGCACCAACGTATCAAGTTTTTATGATGCTTAGGATGTAGAAAGAAACATCACCATCGGAGATCTCTCGGAGCCAAAGGATAAAGAACAACTTGGGTATTTGCATTCGAGTAGGAATGCCACTATGGAGCTAGAAGAATAGTTTAAAGATATGCATCAGAACTCGGAGCAGAAGCTTGATGACGATCAGCACACTTCGAGAATAGATCTGGAAACTTCACCAAAAGCTGGCATCGATTTAAACCAACCCAATATCATCGATCGACAACCACCCTAATGCATCGATCAACACCCAATGCCCATCATCGATCGATACCACCTAGCCAACATTGATCAACACTCATTGTTGGACGAACATCCAAGTTACATGATTGAACCGGTTGAGGAGAGAATGCACGTGTCCAAGACCTCACATATTGCTGTCCCAGAACATCTACGATCACCTATCTGCATAGAAGAAGCTGCTGGTTTTCACAACAGAACAAAGATGGTACATGACCCTGTGAAGTTTGTGGTTCCCAATGCTGTTTTTGAGGTTGAATTTCCTATTCCACCAGATGGAAGTGTGCATGTGGATTTCTACGTTGAGGTATTTTATGATTTTCAGCATACATTTGTTTCTCAAAAAGTATTGAAGTATGAAGGTGACGTTTACCAAGGACCATCGATCGACATCATCATTGATAAATCGATCGACACCACCATTGGAACATCAACCGACATCAACACTAGAGCGTCGATCGACACTCATCACGGATCAGAGCATAATGAGTTTGAAGTGTTTCGTAATCTTTTTGATGGAGGCACCACAAGACCAGACAAGTCTGGGGGAAAGAAGAGGAGGAATTGGAAGAAGAGAAAAAGGATCAAGGAAGGTCCTCAGTTATAATTGATTCTCCGCTTCTCAGATGGTGTCAGGAAATACAGAGTGCACAACAGATGCTTCTCGCAACCATTTATTTGCAAAGCTTCGAGCAATTCTCATTGCTTAAATGATAGACAAAGGAGAAGAGTCAATGGAGGCTTTCACAAAAAGGGTGATGAAGCTGAAGATATTGGACATTGGGAATTGTTTTGGAGCAAGTTCCCAATCTCATCTGAACTGAATCAGAGTTTCAAAACGTCTAGCTAAAGACTAAAAACAAGCACCGAGTGGGAGTCAACCCATTGTTTAGTAAGTTTTAATTAGATTTTGTTTTTCATTTATTACTAATTTTTGTATTTATTTATTTCAGGTTAAAAAATATCCGAGGAAGATAGTCTGCACAGAGCATCGACCGACACTTGATCACTGTCGATCGATAGAGTAATACTAGTATTGATCGATCGCCACTTAATTGTGTCGATCGACGGCCACCATCAACAAGCAGGTATATCATTTTTCCTTGTTAAAATTGGGCCTTATGATTTATTTTCTTCATTAATCTCAAACTGTATAACACTGGTGATAGTGTTGTTTAAGTCTGGGGGAGGTTTACTGATATTGTGTTCTATTTTGAGTTTTATTTCTATACTTATAAAAAAGGAGCATAAACTTACAGGGGTACAATCGATCGATCGACACTGAAGAATAAACATCGATCGACCATGGAACATGACCATCGGTCGACATCAACATCGTGACATCGATCGATACTCTTTTACAGAGTCTGGTATGGAGTTTTCTACTTAGACTATTTACTTATGGTTTGATTTTTCCTTACCAATCCGGGACGGATTACACTAGGGAAAGTGTAATTTAAGTTTGGGGAGGTTCGCTGATGCTATTTTATTTGTTTTTGAGTCTTTATATATATATATATATATATATATATATATATATATATATTTAAAGTTTTATTGAGTCAAGAAGGGGACAATAATCAAGATTTATTATTGACTAACTACACTTTAGCACCATTCTTAGAAGTTTGTTTGCAGAGATTACTAGAGATACCAAGGTGGATCATCATGCCACTATATCATACTTGCTTATAAAGTTTGAAGGAACCGAAGCTGATTTCCAACACTAATCCTGATATTATTTGCTTCCTTTGGGATTTGGTATACACTAGATCGGATTCCTTCTATAAGTCTGGAAGGTAAAAGTATGTGTGCTTATGATTCCCTTCTCTCTCCCCTTCAGATTAAAAAAAAGAATCGAACAGATTTGGTGGCTACAACTATTAAAACTTGATTCATATGGTCCTAGAAAGAGATAAAGGTCAAAATGAAGTGAAAAGGATCTGGTGGCTACAACCATTAGAACTTGATTCATGGAAGCCTATCCAAATATCTCAGTCAATTAAAAAAAATAAAATGATACCCTCAAAAGAAGGGAGACATTGACTGAGAAAAAACGAGAAGAGAGGGAGGAAAGAAATCATAGAAGACTACCTGTGTGTTCAGATACTTACAGAGGTCAGAGTTCATATATCATTTGATCGATACTCCCAGGGTAAAGCCTGCACTTTTGCTTTATGCAAAGAAATGAAATCAGTAGAGGGGCAAGACAGACTAGTATTTGCTAAGTTGTTGGTAGAATGGATTTGGTTGTTATACTAGGATAGGGTATATAAAGTTTCTTTGTGATTGACTTGATAGGATTTGGTTGCAACAAATTAGGATGATAGTTATACTTAGACATTATGTGAGTCTCCGCTTTTCAAAACCTTGTTCACAGGCTTTGTTTGCTTGAGGACAAGCAAAAGGTTAAATCCGGGGGAGTTGATAGGGCCTGATATTTACCACTATTGTCTCATGATATCAGCCCTATTTAGAGTCTATTATATGCTTTTGCAGTATGTTTTAGAGTATTTTCAGGTTCAGGTATGTTCTGGAGAACTTTGGTGATTTTGGAGCTTTTAGAGATGCAGAACTGCGCATATGCGTCATATGTTTAGCTATGGATGGAGACCTTCCCACGGTGCGATTGAGCGGATATTTTTTTCTAATATAGAAATTTAAGTTAGATTTCCAATTCCATAGGTTTGAGGTCCATCGGACGGTTAGATCTAAAGTTATGCTTGATTTACTGAAGAGTGGTCTGTCTGCCTCGTGAGAGGAAGTTGCCGAGAAGATAAATGAGTGTCTATCGACACAGCCTTGGTGTCGATTGACGGTGATCCCAGAATACAGGCCCAACTCGTTTTATGGCCGATTTAAGTCCAGAAGCCATCACAAATTACCAAAATACCAATGGACGACCTAAAACCCTATTTATATGTTTCTATGCCACTGTTTAGGCAGCAAGCTTTATTTTATCTATTGTTCTAGGGTTAGGAGAGAAGGTAGGAACTCCTTCAGAGTCCTCATGGAACTCCTTTGGTTCTTTATTTGATTTATATTCTATATATATTCTATTCATCTATGATTTCTGTGACAAAGATCATGTTTGAGTAGATCTCTTGTTAGGTTTAGGGTTTATTAATGGTATCGGTGGATTAGCCAAACGATATAATTGCTAGGGTGATTATTAGATCTATCAATAGAATTGTGCCTATTTCTTGTGTTTTCGAGTAGCTAACTAGAACCATGATCATATGATAGTTAGGCGCAAGCGAGAGCATGGTCTACTACAAGAATTAATTCTGTTAAGCTAGGTTGCTAGAAAAAACGAGATTTGATTTAGTTAATTTAGTGAAATTGTCGAATTAGGTCATAAAGCTTGACTCAAGAGACCATCGATCGATGCAGGATCATTGCCATCGATCGACGGTCATTCTATGTCAACAAGCGAGAGCTGAGACATCAGACTTAGTCAATAGATTAGACTCGCAGCGAGAGCTGGTCGTCTTTTACATTAGAATTCGAGTTATGTGATTAATACCTTTAGCTTATATAATCTATAATCCATTTGCCTGAAACCCTAGATATAAGTATTTATTATTATTGGTTACTTACCAATCACTCAATTATCTGATATAGTTTATTTACTGCTTATTAATTTATTTGCCTAGCTTAATCGCGACTGGATCTGCCTAATCCCCTATGTCCCCGATTCATTAAGTGAGCATGAAAGGACGAAAATGCACTTAACTCAGTTTTTTTTTTTTAAAATGAGATTTTGATTGTAAACCGGACGGAATGTTATCCGAACTGGTTTGGTAATCAAATGTTTAGAAACCGGTCTGGTCTGGTTTTGTAATTAAAAAAAAAACAAATTAATTGGGGGTTTCGGGTTTCTTCTTCTTCCTCTAGATCTGTTTTTCATCGAATGTATGTCAGCTCTGTCTCGGAACTGGCTTCCTCATCTATCTTACAGTTCGTTCTTGGTTTCCCAAAGTTTGTGGAGTGCCGCCGTCTGTTGTATGGAAACGAATACCGGAATGGAGACTGATACCGGAATGGAGACTGATACCAGAATAGAGACTAATACCGAAATAGAGACTGATACCGCTGCGGAAACTGGTACCACTGCGGACACTGGTACCACTGCGGAGACTGATACAATTATTCCAACTGCTGATAAATATGTTGAACATCCACCTTCTTTACAATCAACAAAGTATATAAAGGAGTGGGGTGATGGTTTGAGTATGAGTAAGCATGATGAATTTCGAAGTAAGAAGGTAATTCATGAGATTATCGATAGAGTTGCATTTAGTGAATGCTTTCATTATATCACTAGAAAGGCTGATCGTGGACTATTAGTGGTAAAATGTTCTCAAGCTAATTGTAAGTGGGGATTACGCGCTGCAAGGATTGTTGAGACAAAAAAATTCTTGATTAGAAGCTACACGAAGATGCATACATGCTTAAAGAGTGATAAAAGTCACAGCAACAACAAGAGAAGAGGGTCAGCAACAATAGTCTCAGCTTTTTTGACTGAGCAATATCCAGGAGACATGGAAACTCCAGTTCTGAAAGTGATCCAGGGCCTCGTTAAGTTCCATCTCCGTGTTATGATATCGTACTCCACAACAATTCGCGGAAAGAATCTGGCGGTTTGTGAACGATGTGGTAGTCCGGAAGATAGCTACAAGATGATGAATTGCTATTCGTACATATTAGAGCAAGTGAATCCGGGAACAAAAACCAGTTTGAAACTGGATGAGGCAGGTAAATTCAAGTACCTCTTCATATCCTTGGGAGCTTGCATTGAAGGGTTCGCAGTAATGAGGAAAGTGATAATCGTTGATGCGACATGGCTGAAAAACGGATATGGGGGTGTTCTTGTTTTTGCAAAAGCTCAAGATCCTAATCTTCACCATTATCCACTTGCGTTTGCAGTACTAGATGGAGAGAATCATGCTAGCTGGACTTGGTTTTTCGAGAAGCTAAAAAATGCTATACCAGACTCTTCGGAATTGGTTTTCATGACTAACATAAATCAAAGCCTGATCTTCGCTATAGCAAACGTGTATCCACAGGCTCACAATGGTCATTGTTTATGGCATTTGAAGGAAAATGTGAAAGGGCATGCTTGTAACGTCAACAAAGATGTAGTCGGCATAGATTCATGAAGCTGGGCAGATATTACACGGTGGCTGACTTCAACGCTGCTTACGAGTCATTTAAGAGAAGATATCATTCGGCTTGGCAGTATGTGGAGGAGCACACTCAAAAAGACAAATGGGCTAGGGTTTTTTTTTCCACGTGACAGGTATAACTTGGACACAAGCAACAGTGTGGAATCAATGAACAATGTGTTTAAAGAGGCAAGGAAGTGGGCCTTAATACCAATGCTGGATTGTATCATGAGGACATTCTCTGATTGGTTTAATCAACATCAGATGGATGATGTTTCTGGATCAGTCGAAACCAAACTGGTACCTCTGGTTGAGAACTACTTGCATGATCTATGGGATATTGCACGAACGCTACCGGTGCGGGAGCTTAATAGTTACGAGATTGAATACGAGACCACCAGAAGTGATGGAAATATGTATTTGGCGAGCTTGGTTACAAAATCATGTTCTTGTAAGGTGTGGGACTATGAAAAATTTCCTTGTCTGCACGGACTGGCTGCTTACATATATTACACAAAGGACGTTGATGGTGGCGTTGGCAGGCGCCGTGATATCCAGATATTATATCATGAGCTCTGCTCAAAATACTACTAGGCGGAACTGTGGGCATTAGCGTATTCAAGGACGCTTTATGTTGTGCCGGACAGGTCTTCATGGAATGTACCTGATCATATAAAAGAGCTGAAGATCATACCTCCCGATCGAATAACACGGAAGGGAAGGAAAAGAGTTAAAAGGCATCCATCTTGCGGTGAACGGCGTAAAAGGACACAAAACAAAAGGCGGCCAAGGCAAAACTATGGTTTCAATTGGTTGTTATTTGGAAATGGCAGTGCCACGACAACATAAATTTATCTAGGTGCTATGTTTACTTTGTGTTGTATGAATCGGATTATTTTGTTTTCTGCGTAATACTGCGAAAAACCTCGTCATCTTGGTGCTATGTTTATTTTGTGTTCTATGAATCGGATTATTTTATATTCTGTGTAATACTGCATAAAACTGCTTTTTGTTTTGAAGTGACATTAGTTTTATCTATATCAAAATTAGTCTACCATAGTCTTACGATTTGATTCTTCGACTCTAACTTATAATTCAATCGAATTTTACAAGAAAAAAATGAAATCTTTGGTAAAGTTTGAAACATACCCATTACAAACTTTGAACTTCTATTCACAAGTTAACGAAGAACATGTTAGAAAATAATTTTTCTATATTTAACTATAACCAAAAAATTAATACACATTACATGCTTCCTAACATTTAAAAGTACTTAAATCTGAAGTAAAACTGGAAAACGAAATCGAAAGGATTAGTAACACTAAATATGTTAGAAATCACCAAAAATATAACTATGAACAAAGTTCGTAACACTATTATATTATGTATAACTAAGAACAAATCTTTTGGTGGAAAATAAAATCGTTTGATTTGGCGCCTAAAATAAGTAAAATTTTCAGCCAAATTAATCAAATCATTGAAATCTCTCTCTTCTCATCTCAACCACACATTTATCTGGTTCCTATCCATATCCATATCCATCTCTCTCTCTCTTTCTCTCCTTCACTTCTCTCTCAAACATCCCAACTTTCTCTCTTCTTTCATCTCAACCATGTGCACCCAGACGAGGAGTACAAGCACATGAAGGAATTGAAGAAATACAATGACATGCTAGGGTTTATCGCCGATGCTCATTACGAGATCCTAAATAAATGTCCTTGTGGGGGAAGAATCGTTGACGAAGTATCTCCGTGTAAGAAGTTTCCCGGCGACTTTGATACACTTCCTGGAAGGAAATACTTCACCTGTGACAACTTTAAGGTACTTTTCATATATTAGGGTTTTGATTTGAATCAAAGTGACGATTGTGTTAGGTTTCATATGTATGATTTTGTTTCCCTCTATTTGTAGGATGATGGACTCCACTACCGTCAACCATGGGTCTTCGCGATCCAGGACGAGGTTAAGGGCTTATTGACGCACGTTGATGAAATGGCTGCAGAGATCAATCAGCTCAAGGATCAGCTTAAGCGTGTTCTTATATTAAAGTAATGTTGTCGTTTTGATTCGGATCTAGTTTGTTGTTGGTTTCATGGTCTTTCATGTTTCCTAGTTGTTTTGTTTCTTCGGCTGATCTTACAAGGCAAATTCTTTATTTTGCGGTTCCTTGTTTAAGGGAAGACTTATAAAACTCCTAAGACTTCTGTACTCATTCTAAACTTAAACTTGTGGTTGTGCTAAATTTTATTTTCGATGTATATTATTTTAGACTGGTGATTGTTCCTACTCTAAAACTGAAATGAGAATCATATGCACATAAATGAAATTAGATAAGCAACATTAAGGTTCCAAATTAGATAAGAAAGCAACAACATTCAAGTTCCTAGAATACAAAAATCTGAAATGAAACAGGTCCGATGAAACATCAACAACAAAGGTAGCTAAAATACATAATCCGACATAAAACATCAATACTTCACTTATTCTTTGATCCCTTCTTTGATCCCTTCTGCGCTTCCTTCACAAACGACTCAAGCAAGCCTAACCTTTCTTCAAAGTCGTCATGTGTCTTCAACACTCTCTCTAGCTGATTTCCAAGATTTTCCACTTTCTTGAGCACATCCTCCAACATCTTCTTCTGTTCTGCCACTTCTTCCACTGGTGCAATGTCTTCAAGGACTGTATTTTCTGCATTTTCTTTTCGCGCTTTAATGTCTTTCTCAAACATGTCTTCAAAAAAGACAATATATCCTTCCTTTATACGCTTAACCCAGCTGTCCACGGAAATATCATGTGTATCCTTGTCGTCATCCTCTTCCCATACATCATCCAAAAGAGATTTTTCTTCATCATTCCTGGTAGGCAGGATGCTGTCGATATCCTTTGGCTAATAACAAAGATTATTTAAAAACAGTTTTACCAAATTGCCCAAGTTTTACCTACTTAATTTGGCAATTACAAATAAACTAGGCAGGAGGAAGAAGAAAACACTTACATTTACCCTATCCAATTCTTGATTAACACTTGCAAGAGGAAACCCTTTCATTTCTGTTTTTTTGAACGTCGACTGACACATCCTCGGACATCCTGGATCAGCTCATTCAACCGGTTTTCTAATCCTCTTTCCAAGCTAAGGTATTGCCTCGAAAGCAAGAAGCTACAAAACCAACATTTTTAAAAGTTAACAAAGCAATACTAAAAAATGATAATTTTCTAATGTTCTATTACTTACCTCTAGTGGAATACATAAACCCGGAAGTGGCCATAGCGTCTTCTCTTTCACCAATCCTCCAAAATGATCCATTGTGTGAGAGATCTCCTTAACCATATAATCAAAGGAGTATCTTCCCCATGGAAAGGTCTTGCAGTATCCAAGATCACCCACAGCTCTTTGGAAAAAATCCAATACATCATTGGCTCATGTACCAACTTTCGTTTTGGCACAAACAACACTTCCTAAAAAGAACAAAACCATCATCTTCAGCCTGTCTTTATGGCCTCCCATTGCCAACAGCCTCGCTTTCACATCCTCCAACCTTATTAATTCGTCGTCCTTGAAATGACGCGTCACAAACTTCTTATTACCAAACTCCTTGTATCCGAGAGGATAGTTGCGGCAGTTTAGGCCTGATATCAATGTGTGTTCCCTCAGCCCATAACGGATGGGAACACCATTGACAATGAACCACACTTCTCTCCTCTTCCGAACATCGACAGTATGCAGTAACAACATCCACATTCCCTGAACCTTGTGGTTTGAACTCTGCTTTTTCTTCCTCTTAAACTCTTCTTGCGCATTTGCATCCAGTTTATTGTGGAACAAGTGACAGAATTGTGGATGCTCCTCAAACCACCTCCTCTCCGAAACACTTGCCTCCGGGGTCAGTGACAAAAATGTCTAGATTACGTCTGCTATCATACACCTTGTCCCTAGCTTTATATGTTTCTTGTACTCCGTATCATAGAAGAACATGCTACTTGGCTTGATTGCCTCGGTAGCCTCAATTTCCTGCAAGTAACATGTAGTACCATGTTAGTTATATCAGTTATTCCAAATAGTTTTATCAAGTTATTCAAGTATTCCTTATATACCTAAGTATTACTAGTTTTACAATTTTCACATAGTTTCACCTAGTTGTTCTAGTATTACGAACAGTTATACCCATAACTCATAGTTTTCCTTCAACTAAACATTAACATTCAAAAGTATCAATATTAATCCATTCTTAAATTCTTACCTCATCATGATTTTTCTCTAGATCTTCTTCGACACCTACTGATTCCTCCTCGTTGTTTTCATTTTGTTTCCATCTTTGTCTTCTACATCCTCCTCATTGTTTCCATCCGCATTTACTTCTTTATCTCTAATATAATTCTCGATGTTTCCATCAGAGGCATTAGTCTCAACTTCATTCTCCTCATCCGGCGCAACAGCCTCACTTTCATGCTCCTCTTCGTCTTCTCCCTCATCAGAGCCACCCGCCTCACCATCATTTTCTTCATGCTCATCTTCGTCCTCTACCTCATCATAGCCACCTTCTTTCTCTTCATCGGAGACTCCTTCTTGCTCTTCTTCGGAGCCCCCTTCTTTTTTTCATCATTGGCCGCATTCTCATTTCCCTCGCCCTCACCGTCTTCACTTCTGTTATCCGCTTCCTTTTCCTCCTTTCTCGATTGTGGAGTCTCTGATGTCGGAGCACATTTGCTCCCTTCAGACCCAACAACCATCGCAGCTTCCACGAGGTAATTTATTGGAAGGACTTCATCTCTCACCGACGCAGATCCAGATTCCTCCGTCGTCTCCTTCGTTTTCACATTTTTTTTTCTTTTTTTCGCTTTCTTCTCTGCTTCTTTCGTCGGAATCTCCTTCCTCTTACCTCTTCTTGTTTCAACCATCTTCGTTCTGATTCCTCTCGATTTACCCACAAGAGAACAAGAAGGAAAGATGATTTCGATTATCGGATTGATTTGGGTTTCGAACTTTGGGTTTCTAGGGTTTGTGAGGAGAGAAAGGAAGGAATTGCAAGGAAGGAATTGGGATCGATTTCGAAATGGAAGAGGATTGGTTAAGGAAATGAATCTGATATTAGGTTTAATGCATTACTTTTGGGTGGACTTGGTCTGCTTTCTTTGGTTTAGTAATGATTTCTGGTATACGTCAAGTTTGGATGCCTGTTCGATCTAGATAGGGTTGGAATCAGGTAGAACCAGGTAATACTCGTAAATATGTCATCTTTCCTACGGTTTTGTGGTCTTTTACTTCGTTTGCCACTTAAAACAATATTTTTTTTGCTTTCTTTTGTAACAGGTGCATCCTGGATTGAGCCATGAGATGCAGGGGCAGGGAAGACGTTGTTCCAGCAAGTTGAGTGTTCATACACATGCCGAACCGTAAAGAACACTCTAGTGAAGCGTTTGTCCCAAAGAACACATGTCAAGCGGGGATGTAAGTATCGCCAAAATCTTCATAATATGTGGCTAAGTTGTAAAGCTGAATCTCAAGCGAATCAACCAGCATGAGATGGGTTGTATAGGTTCAAGCAGCCACAACTTCAGTTCAGTGTGAACAGTAAACCTGCAGGGAAAAATGCAGAGTTGTTATTGAGTCTTTTTGTGATAGTTTTTCCAGAGTCTCCTTATACCAGGCTATGTTGACATCCAAAAAAATTTGGTGTTCAAGAGGAGTTACATTGGTCTGATGAAACCAGCCAAGTACATTTCTCATTTGGGTTTTGGTGAATGGCAGCTTCTCATTCCAACCATGTGTGGAAGCCAGGAAAGTTATCAGTGGATCAAGCTTCACTATTTTTGGTAGAAAATGCTAGACGCAGCGAGATTATAGAGCCATCAACTCAATTAGAAGGGACACTAAGCTATTTCGGGATGAAGGTAGTTTCCAAGACTCATAAGCCGTTGTCCATCATAGTGAACAAAAGAGGCAAAAACCTTTAGTTTGTTTTGGGGTTCACAACAAGAAGTTGAAGACCAGTGGTTGCGTTGTTATTGATGGAATAAAAAGCTTAAAAGGATGCCCATTCTCCAAGGAAAATAAGCTGCTGGCTTTTAACAGGAAAGAAGAGATGGTTTGGATTGGTTATGTATGAGATCCAGGTCTTCTTTTAGACTTGAAGCTCAAACATGAGGTGGTTGATACAATGGAGAGAAGTACTATGGGAGTGGGTCTGATCGTGGAAAACTGCTGATAGAAGCAACACTCGAGGTTCTCTCTCCTATCCAAGAACAACCTTGAAACTTATTACAAGCTGGCTGGGAAAATTTGAAGCTAAAGATCTATCTCAGCTCAATGAAACAGTTGAGTACGAGTTACTCAATTCTAAGTGGTCAGATTTTGGAAGATGTTATTTGTTGGGCTTGATATATGTAGAGAAGGAAACCAATATTTTTTCTATGGTTGCCTATTTGGTGTTGCATGGTGTTGGAGATGGGTTCATCACCCCTAAACAAAGACCTATGAGGCAATGAATTAAGCCCATTAACAAGAGAGTCACTAGGAAATCCTAGACTCAATTTGTATTATAGACTCAATTTGTATTAATAAGGAGACACACCCTCCTCACTCAGCATCCGCTTTTTCTCCTCTTAGATCAAAAACACACTTTTAGAGATATTTTCATAGATTCTTAGATTCACTTTATACTTGTAAGCATTCATTGTAATGAATCTTTCATCAATAAAATTTCTTTGATGTTTTATTTCTCATTTGATTTCATTGATGATTTCTCCTACACCTACATAAGAAATTTATTGTATGAATCCGATAAACGCGCTGTTTTCGGTTCAAACAGTTGGCTCTAGAAGGAGGGGCCAAGGAGAACTATCTTTAAAGCAAATCAAACTTGGGAGTTAGAGGTGTATCCTTAAAGAAGATTGAACTCGGAGTTCGTTTGTCGTCACTAGTCCGTTTGTCGTCACGAGTAAATGACAAGTTGCATTTTGTCTCTTTTACTCGAAAAAAAAAAAAAGACGACAAAAAGATAAGTTGCACTTTTGTAACTTTTACTCGAAGAAAAAATGAGTAAATGACAAGTTGTATTTTGTCGCTAAAAAAAGTATGATGATGACAAAGAAATTTTTTATTTTGTCACTTTTACTCGCAAAAAACGAGTAAATGATAAGTTGCATTCTGTCACTTTTACTCAAAAAAAAAATGACAAAAAGACAAGTTGCACTTTTTCACTTTTACTTGCAAAAAATGAGTAAATGACAAGTTGTATTTTGTAGCTCAAAAAAAATGATGATGACAAAAAGACAAATTGTATTTTGTCACTTTTACTCGCAAAAAACGAGTAAATGATAAGTTGCATTTTTTCACTAAAAAATGACAAGAAAAAGTTGAGCTGAATTTTGTCACTTTTACTCAAAAAAAAGAGTAAATGAAAAGTTGTATTTTGTCATTAAAAGAATAACGACAAAAAGCCGAGTTGCATTTGTCACTTTTACTCAAAAAAAAGAGTAAATGACAAGTTGCATTTTGTCGCTCAAAAAAATGACGACAAAAAGTCGAGTTGCATTTTTCTCTTTTATTCAAAGAAAAAAAACGAGTAAAGGAAAAGTTACATTTTATCATTAAAAAATGACGATAAAAAAGACTAGTACCGTTTTGTCACTTTTACTGATAAAAGAAACGAGTAAATGCACTTTACAATCACTTTTTACTCAAAACAAATAATAAGAATAGCACTTTATAATCACTTTTACTCGTAATCTCTCTCTGTCCCGATAATCGAGGCGTCGTTTCAACCATTTCACTCCGACGCCGGTAGAGCCACGGCTTGTCGGCGTCGGGCGCTGCAACCTCTGCGTCATCCTCTCTCTTTTCGTATCAGCTCAAGATCAAGTTCTCGCCTTCCGTTCGCTGCTCGAATGACCAGTTCTTGGTCGAAGATGTCTCCGATTTCGCGTTTCTCCGGGGGCTCCCGGAAACAGTTTCCACTCGCCTCCTCTGCTCCACGTCGTCAACACCGTATGTCTGCTGGTCCGGTTCCGACAGGAGACAGATCTATAAGGCTTCTTCTCCTCCCTACAGCGTTTTCACGGCTAAAAAAACCCCTCCGACATTCGCCTTCCATACCACCGCAAGTCCGACTTCAAGCCTCAGCTTTCAATGTCTGTAAACCCGGTGTCCGTGGGGTTCCACATTTAACTCGGGTTCTAGGTCTGGAATCTTACCGTTTGTCTCGTATATGCTCGTCTTGTGTCTCCTCCATCACCACTGTCACTGGCCTTCCTACGCCGCTCGCCCCTCTATCATCAACAACTCCGCCGTGTCGTTTAAATGGCGCCTCTTCCTTGCTCGGCCGCCATTCCTTGCAGTTCATCGGATTCTTTGACCGACGAAGGCCGAGTCTTTTTGCTTTTGAGATGGGCCACTTTCATCACTCAGTGGGTTTTCCAAACCCAATAAGACTCCAAGATCCCCATCTCATCCTAGAAGTTTCACGTCCCACTTTGATGTTGAGTGCTCTGATCTCTTTAACTAAGCTGCTAATAATATTTGGTGGTTTCACCAGAACATTTACCGAGAAAGAGTTATATATAAAGGTTCATCTCTCTTGGGCAAAGATTAGCCTATTGTATCATTTACAGGTGGGTTCACCTGGACCATCATTATCATCATTTGTCTCCTTTTTAAGGAGTATTTTTCTTCTACATTTGTGGAGGTGTTTGTCCATATCTATAGCCGTCTTGCTATCTTGTGGAGCGGTCCGTTCGGGGCCTGAAAATGCAGCGGGATTCGTCTTGGCAAATTTTCGAGGTGTGGATTGGATGTCAACGTCACAATATAAGGTGACTATTTATGCGATGACCGCCACAAACTATCCCGGAATCAAAGGCAGAATGTCATCTCACCCATTCCTACCAAACGAAGCTAAGGGATTTCCATGGTTGGTCGTCTTGATCACTAAAACTTCAAGCTCCAACAATGGCTGCCAGTTTTCGACTAAAGACTCGTAACTCGAGCTCATACTTAACGCCGAGCAACAGTCATATTCTTTATTCGTAATGAGCCAACGTCATCAATCATCACAGCTTCATCTCGTCAGCTCAAGTGTAAACTCAACATGATATCCCGAGCTCTTGCTTGATATCTTGTCAATTGCTGCTCCGCAATCATCCATCGGCGATCAAGGCTCTCCATTAGAACTAAGTCACCTTCTCGGAGGTAGTGAAAAGATTCATCTCGCTTGCTCTCACTTGAATTACAACGACATCTTACCACCTAGACTCTCCTCGAGATCGATACACCTTGATCAAGATCTTCACCAAGCGGAGTATGTACTCTTCTCCAACTCGTGGCAAACGCCAATTTAAGCTTGAGCTTATGCGGTTTCTTGGCTTGAGCTTATGCGCTTACTCGGCTCGAGCTCATGCGGTTTAATGCCGAGCAACAGCCTAGCCGACGTAACCTCCGTCATGTGCTTTAATCGAAACAATCATTGTTGCCACAAGTCGTTTTTGCTCTATGGCTTAAAAAGGGACTGTCACCCACTAAAACGAGGTTTGCGCTCATGTATTTCAATGCCGAGCAACATCCTATCTGACTTCACCTGCCTCATGTGATTTATTTGGAACAATCGTTTCTGGCCCTTAGTCGCCGGAAAGTAGAATCGATCGCCTCCGAATGAATGATCTGAAACTGATTTTGTTGCTTCCAAGGGTACTCAAGTGCAAGATAAAGCATGTCTTGCGCTCGACCTCTGTCGCCCGTCACGGTCTTGCCGAGCTACAGCTCTCCAATATCATTTGGAGAAGTAATTGTTCACAACTCTTCTTGCCGTAATCAATGAAGGATTTGTTAAGGAAACATGTATCCAACTCGGCAGGCCGGTCGACACAAATCGCGTCGAGTCATCAACACCACCTTCTCGGCGAACGCATTCTAGGTGTGTACGCAAGTCTCGAGCATGACGTGATACAGCGAAGACATGTTCACCCATGGCGATTTGATTGTGATGGTTTGTTATTTTATGGCGTACGTTCATGACGATGTCTACGACCACTCATCCTTGGAAGTTAGTCGATTGACGCTTCATCCATGGTGACTCTTTCGGGTGGTTCAGAACACTATCCACATAGATCGTTCGTGCGACCATCCCCGAAGTAAGAAGTCCGATTGAAACCAGGAGTATGTCGATGACAACTCGCCCGAGATTCGTCCATGACACTTCGTTTATGACAACGTAACTATGACAGACCGTTCACCAAAATTTATCTATGACATGAGTATGTGCCTAGTTCATTGCCTCATAAACCCTATTAGTAAAATTTGAAGAGATAGATTTCATCTCTTGCTACGAAATTTGGGAGACTTACTGTTGGAGATGGGTTCATACCCCTAAACAAAGGCATATGAGACAACGAATTAAGCCAATTAACAAGAGAGTCACTAGGAAACACTAGATTCAATTTGTATAAATAAGGAGACACTCCCTCCTTACTGAGCATATTTTTTTTCTCCTCTTAGATCAAAAACACACTTTTAGAGAGATTTTCATAGATTCTTAGATTCACTTTACACTTGTAAGCATTCATTGTAATGAATCTTTTATTAATAAAATCTCTTTGATGTTTTATTTCTCATTTGATTTCATTGATGATTTCTCCTAGTCCTCCATAAGAAATGTACTGTATGAATCCGGAAAACATGTTGTTTTCGGTTCAAACACATGGGATTCTGTTGGATTCTCAGTTGCTCAAGATCACATGAGACATGCTAGAGGTGCAAAAGACCAAGCTCAAGATTGCATAAAGATAATGTTTGTTGTTAAGGCATGAGAAATGCTTGTCGTTTTGGAGTTTGCCAAAAGAAAAGAGGCTGAGACTTGGAGGATCGTGCACAATAACACCAACGTTGATCTCAGACGGTGGGTGGAAGGCGGTTCATTTTCTATCGAAAGAACTAATGACGGGCTGACACGAGCTAAGATTTTCAAGACCACAATTGAGCATTTCCAGAACTTTTTGATTTTTATCCTCATCAGTGGAATGTTCAACACTCCAATACCACCAGAGAAGGTGATCAAGATGAATATGGATTTGCCTCTTGCAGTAAAAGAGAGTTTGAAACGGAAATGGGAGTTCGTGACTTACGAGGAGTCGATTGGGTAATAAAATGTTCAGAGTCTGAAATTAGTTTGCAGTCATTCTTCAACCTTGAGGTCAAGGTGCTTATTAATGAGGGAGTGATGATAAGTAGTACTAATGGAGTTGAGACATTATGGATTGCAGGGGACTACTTCAAGACAGTAAGTTGCGACAAAAAGGAGACTCAAGCGTTTTCTTTATTTTCGTCACCATTTGTGTGGAAAGGAGTGGAATCAGACATGGCGATAGGTACAATGCCCTCTATAGGGATTCTACAGTTATGGAGTGAGAAGTTGGGTTCAGAATCTAATGATGAGATCCTTGAAGCTGATCTTTTGGTGAAGCATCAAACCATTGTACTGCTCAAGTACAGAACCAAGTTAACACCATTAATCACTGAGCCATATCTCGAAGCTGAGATGGATATTGGCGAGGGATGTGCAAACAGAGATGTGCACCAGTCTCTATGTTTGTTTCAGTCTCCACGACCACCAGATGATCATAGAGAGAGCTCAACTGTTAGTCCTCGACATGGGTTTGTTTCACCCGCTAAGGCCACCAGAGTTGAGTTTCATGGCCCAAAGGGCACAAGCGATTCTCTGCTATGCGACTTGAGGACAAGTTGGTTCTTAACAGGGCGGTATTTGATAAGATCCATGGGCTTGGATATTTACTTATTGGACTGTTAAGTCCTTAAGTCTTTTATTTCTGCTATATAGTTTTATTTTTTCTGTAACAAACGTTTTATCAAAAACAATATTCATAAAAACCAAAAGGGTAAAAATCCCTAAAAGCTTTCGTTCTCTCTTCTCATTCCTCTCTTCTTCTTTGATCTTTCTTACAATTTGTCACTAACACAATGAGCTCACCCCTGGGCTTATCACTTTCCTTCCCTGATTTCTTCTAGCTGGAACACACACATAATCATCATCATAAGGACCAATTCGTAAGCAAAGCGATAAAGATTCATTCTTTTTCCTTCTTCTTACCTTAGGAAGACCTTGGGTTTCTTAAGAAAAGCTTTCTCAGTTTGCAAGAGAGAAGATGAGAATATTTGTAAGAAGTATATAAACAAAGAGACAGAGAAAGAACAAATAGAACATGTTCAGCTTGGCTACTAGTTGTCTCTGCTGCATCTGTCTCTCCTTTATAGAATCAGAGGAGTTGGGACCATGATAAGGTGTCTGTCCCATGAGTGTAAAGTATGCAGACTTCAGTTCGAAATTGTTCCTTTGGAAAATAAGGGTGAATGGCAGATCTGTTGGTGTAGTATTGATCTGGACAGTTGTAGTCAACGAACGTTCTGGTTCGAGCAGCCTCAGCTAGGGGTTCAACAACTTCTCTAACAACTTCCTGTGTTTTAGAGATTACAACCCCCTGACCATCGAGTCTATGACCTGCTGCATTACGTAGATGACCTTCTTGGTCATGAAGGTCTCCATTCTCATCCCTCGTTACTACAAGAGTTGCCACCAAGTTACTTGCTCATGTGTTAGTGTTGATCGATGAAGGTGTACTGCTGTGGATCATTGTTCGCTCACAAGTAGTATCGATTGATGGAAGAGAGTTATTGTCGATCGATGTCGTGTGCTTCTCTTTGCGGATCGTGCGTTCTAACAAAGCAGAGTGTGAGAATAATAGCACTTTTTCTTTGTTGCTTATGGTACTGCTAGGCATCCATCTATAAGACAAATAAAAAAAAACTAGTAAGTGAAATAAGAAAAACCTAGACGACTATCAATTAAATCTAACCGGAAATTCAATGCTTCCCGGCAACAACGCCAAATTTGATATTGTGGGAAACAAAATTCACACTGTCAATTTTCGTAAATTAGGAAAAACCATGAGAACTAAACTTTCCCAGAGGTCCCGGATTATTTGCGTAAACACACGAAAACGAAGGAGAAAGAGATAACAAAATATCGATAGTAAGTTGCACAGAGGCGTTTTATTGATTAGTATGAACAAAGCTACATGACTTTCCAAAGAACAAAACGAGTAGAATCTAGTTAACCAAGAGAATCTTAGAACAAAGATGAAGAAGAATCTAAATAAAGTTTCGAGTACGCAGCCGCTTTTATTCTAAGTTCTTCTAAGCTAGTAGAGCTATTCTAGGTCTAAAGCTTCCAGATCCCCTTCACCCTTAGCTTTAGCTCTCCTTATGTATGCCTTCTAGGTCGATTCATTTTCCTTTTTTTGCCCATAGGTCGAGTTTATCACTTCACGAAAACATTCATTTTTATCTCGATCTTCATCATTATCTTGGAAACTTGACATTTATCTTCCGATTTCACGAGATTTATCTTCCTCTATGAGTAATGATACATCGTCATAACATTGTTGGGCTCAATTTTGTATGAAACCGCAAGTGGGTCTTTAGCAGCGTTCTAGGCCTCTTTGGGCCGTATTTTGACTTAAACATTTTTTACGATTTCTCCGAAAGTACATTTAATGATACGACACCTCTTTAGTTAGGAAGTTCACATTTCTCGTACAGTTTAGACGACTGTAGCGTTGAGTTAACCGTTGCCTTTTATACGGTAATCATTAACTTCATTCAGAAAACAAGTCTTTGTGGTTTTTATTGTAAAGTCCCAACGTTAAATCTGATCGAGACAAAACAACGGGCGGGTCCGCCGAGGTTCAACGGAAGGTATAAGATTTGGTTTATGTTCCGTCCAACTCGCCCGTTCGATGAGTTAAGCTGGTCCAAATCGCCCGTTCAGCGAGTTGGACTGTGTGTTTGGTCCAACTCATCGAAAGGCGAGTTGACCATCTTGCTCGGTCCAAATCGCCGAACGAGCGAGTTGACCATCTTGCTCAGTCCAACTCGCCGAACGGGGGAGGTGTACTACTTGCGCGGTCCAACTCACCGAATGGGCGAGTTGGACCATGTGTTTGGTCTTGTGCTCCGTTTCTCCCGAGTCCCATGCTCAGGAACTTTTGTCGAGATTGTGTCGAGATGGCTTTTGTATAGAAATTTTAGCCGTTGATTTCGAGATAACCGTTTTTGACCCCAATAGTTAGCCCCCCAGCTTACAAGTTTCCAGCATGTTTCTTGCAGGCGACTGATGGTGCTAATCGGAATCTGCGATCAAAATTGAGTATTTTTTTTTTGAGAAGTTTTTTCCCGATTAATTTAATACGGCAAAATACCTTCAAGTATTGTTTCTTCTATGAGTATTGAGCTTCCATTCTTCCTTCTCTCCACATTCTCTCAACTTTCAAAATCCTCTTTGCACTCGCTCTTAGAAAACTCTCCCCACCAAGATGTCTTCTTCAAGAAACGCCCAAAAGATTTGTGATGTCGAGATGAACAATACCGTCGGTGCGAGTTCGTCGGACCTTCCTGCTGCCGGAGCTGTTTCAGCTCACATTGCGGAGTTTCTTTCCATTTAGAGTGAGCTGGCTCGTCGCGCGGCTGATGATATTGTGAACCCCACGCGTGGCATGTTTCCGAGACATGCGACTCCGACCGATGCCTTGATTCCTGAGGATCCCCCAGTACGTGATGCCATTCTTGGTGGAGGGGTGGTCGCCGAGGATGCGTCAGCACCCGAGGTCAAATTTCAGCCATCGGGTTCCTCTATGACTCCGGTTCATTTCATCGACGTCGAACCGGTTCACGAGTCGATGCCTCCTTCCCCAGTTAAGAGAGGAACCGTCTTAGGGTTGCCTGCTCCTAGCGCGATTCCGGCTGCTGCACCGAGGGGTCGCAAAAGGCCCTACGCTAATCCGACGCGGCTAAGAAGAGGAGATTCACCAAGGATTCTGAGGCTGGTCCTGCAGGTGTCTGGTTGAGGTCCGATGTCACGACATCGCGCCAAGGTTCGTTTCGATAGAAAACCTTCTGCCCCTTTTCAAGCACCTGTACATCGATCGTTTCTTGACTGCCTCTTTTTCTTTGTTTCGCAGTTTGTTTTGTTGATCGATGGGATGATCGGTGAGTGCGGTTTAGAGGCTGGGCGTCTTGCTAAGGAGTTAGCGGAGTCGGGAGAAAGGTCGTCGCAGCTTGAGGGGAATTTGAAGGTTAACGAGGATGCTCATTCCCTCGAAGTAACTCGATTTGAGTCTCGGATTGTTGAACTCTAGCGGGATCTTGGGAAGACTGCGAGCTCTTTGCTTAAGGTGAAAGAGGCAAAGGCGTAAAGTCAAGAGTGGGGAGGGATTGACGGTTTGCGCGATCGAAGAGGCTAAGGAAGCCGTGCGTTTCGAGTTCCAGACCCGCTCGGTGAGAATCACTGATTCCCTTGATTCCTTGGCGGCCGTCCACGTCAGGGAATTGGCTCTGGCAGGCTTCGAGGGAGGGATGAGCGAGGTCTGTTTTCTTATGGTGAAGCGCCTCTGTCTCCACGGGCCGAGGGAGCTAAGCTTTCTGCTCGTAAGGCGGAGTTATCGGATGCGGAGGGAGACTTCGATCTGATCCTTTCGGGCCTGAAGTCCAAGTGCGTCCTTCCTCCCTGCTCGGGTGACTCTGAGGGTCGGGATCCCTTAGCCAAGGAGGATGGAGATGGTGCAGTTCCGAACCCGGAAGGGGTGACTAGCGAAGGCGAGGCTTCACGCGCGGAGGATGATCGAGTTTCTAGTCTTGTGTGAGACGTTGTTTTTTTTTTAATGTTTAGCTCCGGCCAAGTGCGGACGTGTTTTATCTTGGGACTGGCAACTTGTGGCCTTGAATCCCTGTTGCTTCTGCGACTTGTAAATGAATTTCGTTTTGCGTTTTCAAGAGCTTATCGAGCACTTAAGTGGGTGTAGAGGGAAGATTATGAGTTGTCATCTCGTTATCTAACTTTGGATGAAAAGCTATATTCGCGATCTGTTTCGAGGGTTTCCCGCAGTGCATAAACTTGCGAGATTTCTGACGATGCTCGAATATTAGTTGGGAGACAAATTTTGGGATCTCACATCATGGTGTTTGATACTATGCCTAGAGATGTTAGAGACCAGTGTGTTGGGTTTAGGACAAGACCTAGGTCTAGTCGTGGTTTTAGGGGGTGCGATGACTACTTCGACTTGCGGTTCCTGTATCATTTTCGACCTGATTTCGTCCCACTTTAAAGTCTGCGATAGGTTCTCAGTTTATGTGACTTGTATTGTAGGAATCTATCATCTCTTTGGGGACAATTTATAAGTCTTCCAAAAGTGCTGACCGAAATTCCGGATTTCTTTTATAGCGCTATTACTCTTGTGTCGGGCGTTCGAGAGCTATATGTATGAGATGTCTTAGTCTGTTTATGACGTTAAGAGTTTGTTGTGATCAGCAACAAATTTATCGGTAGATATTACCGTTTTTGATTCTTTGCGAAGAGTACGTGCTACAAAGGTGTATGTGTTTTATTGTAGTGGAAGGACAGTTTTTTAAAGTGAGCATTCCTTTTCGGAAAACTTTGACGAAAAAAAAAATCCTTTGAGCGTTAGCGACGTCTCGCTGTGTCGAAGGTTGAATTTTTACGTCGTTTTTAAGTGAAGCGAGTTACGAGATGGAGTGTTATGGTGATAGACGGATTTTAGGCGGTTTTCTGTCGCGTTAACTTAATCGAGTTTCGAATATACCGAGTCGGGAGCGGATATTTTGAACTTTTGGGATTATACGAGTATACATATACATACCCACTCCCCCCCCCCTTTAATGAGGGGGGGGGGACAGCTGAGCTCGTCCTGCGACGAATTGCCTACGTACCCCTTCGGGGATCAAGCCGTCTCATAGTACAGTCTGAAATGTTGTCTAATGGTAGTACTTCTTGAGACACATCTCGTACGAAGTTCTCGGAATTTTGATGTCATGCATGTTCACGATTTCGTATGCGCCTGGTCGGACTACTTTTATGACTTTGTAAGATCCTTCCCAGTTCGCTCCGAGTTTTCCTGCGTTTCGCTTGGCGGGGTTCTGAAAAAAAATTCACAGGACCAAGTTACCTTCTTTGAATCTACGGCTGCGTACGTTGGAGTTGTAATACTTTGCGGCCGCATGCTGATAGTTCTGAATTCGTATGAGGGCCTGGTCCCGGCGTCCGTTCATCAGAATGAGCTCATCGAGCAACATTAGATTGTTTGAACCCTTCTCGTTCTGGGAGCAATATTCTGCGTACTCCGGGAAATTCAACTTCTGTTGGGATAATACATTCTGCTCCGTATACAAGGGCGAATGGAGTTTCGCCCGTCGCGCCTCTCGGAATCGTGAGGTGCGACCATAAGACTCCTTCGAGTTCTTCATCCCACCTACCTTTTTGGTGTCCGAACGTTTTTTGAGTCCATCGAGGATGGTCTTATTAGTAGCTTCAGCTTGGCCGTTGCATTTTGGGTATCTAGGGGTCAATTTGGTCAGTCGTATCTTCCATTTTCTAAGAAAGCCTCGAATCTGGTCGAAATAAACTGACATCCATTGTCTATTACGATCTCGTATGGGACCCCATGTCTGCAGACGATGTTTCTCCATACGAAGCTTTCGACCTAGGTATCCTTAATGCTCGCGTAGGAGTCTGCTTGGCTCCATTTTGACCTATGCATGGTTCCGACTTTGTCGATCGACCATCGCATGAATGTATACGGTGCCGAGATCGATGAGAGAACCTATGCTAGTTGATGGATAGTAGGGGCGTGCCTCTGGAATTTTTCTCATTTTCGCGCAAAGTTCTCGCAATCTTTGATCATCATTGGAAAGTAGTGTATGTGGCATTTGATTTTGACTGTGAGGGACCTTCCGCCAGAGTGCTTTCCGAAAAACCCAGAATGGACCTCTTCCATTATCCTTCGTGCTTTCCTTCCTTCTACGCAGGTCATGAGCGGCCCAAAAAATCTCCACTTGTAGAGTTCCCCGTCAACCAAGACGTATCGTGCGGATTGGGTTTTAACCTTTTGAGCTGCCCATTTATCTGTTGGAAGTTTCCCGTCGGTGATGTACGTAAGGATTGTCTCTTTCCATGGTTTGTCGAATCCATACTCGGATTGCTCGGAGCCTTGTGTTGTCTGGATATAACCTTCGTCGGCATTGTCGTCGGGTGAATCGATCAGGTTTATGACGGTAGGTGGTCCGATGCTAGGATGATCTATGAATTCCACGGGAATTACCATGCTAAGACCTGGGTCCGAACTGGATGCCAAGGCGGAGAAGGAGTCAACCTAGGCGTTTTCGGCGCGAGGAATCCGGGTAAAAGCGAATTGATTGAAACTTTGAGTCAAGTTTTGAACGAGTTTTAAATAAGCATCCATTATTTCGTCCATTTCTTCGCATTCTCCGCTGTATTGGCTTGCCACAAGTTGGGAATCACAGTAGGCATGGATGTTTTGTATCTTCAGGCCATGGGACAACGGTAAGCCCGCGATCAGGGCTTCGTACTCAGCTTCGTTTTTCGAGGCATGGAAGATTAGTCGGAATGACTGTTCCAGCACTTTCCCTGTTTTTGACGTGAGTCTGATCCCGATTCCGGAGCCTTGTTTGGACGAGGACCCGTCAAGGTGGAGGGTCCAAGTCGAGTCGGGCTCTTGGTTACTTGTGCACCCTGTGGAGAGTTCTACTAGGAAATCGACGAGCACTTGAGATTTTGCGCAGGTTTTCGCTTGATACTCAATGTCGTACTCACTTAGATCGATTGCCCATTTTGATAACAGATAACCTTCCTGATTGACTGGGGCTATGCAAGATCGTGCGCAGTGGGAATGATGTGAGTACCATGATCGTATTGGATTGGAATTATGGCCTTAGCTTTCGTGCTGACATAACGACCGCAAGTACCAGTTTCTCCATCATCAGATAACGCGTTTTTGTGTCGAGCATGGTTTTGCTTACTTGAAAGATGGGCTTTTGCTCGCCGCGCTCCTCTGGGATGAGGACGCCACTCACGGCCGTGACTGATACTATGATGTACAGGAACAACGGTTCCCCTTCTACGAGCTTTGCGAGTACCAGGGGAGTGGCCAATTAGTGTTTCAGCGGTTGGAAAACTTTCTCACACTCTCAAGTCCATTCGAATATCTTGTTCCCTTTCAAAGTATTTTATAAGGACGTTTTTGTTGATCGCGAGATAAATTGGTTAAGCGCTGCGACCCTACAGATCAATCTCTGCACCTCCCGTTTCACTCTCGGAGATGTCATATCGATCAGGGCGGTGATGTGTTTCGGGTTAGCCTCAATCCCACGGTAGGTGACGAGATATCCTAGGAATTCTCCTGATGCTACCGCGAACCTACACTTTGCGGGGTTTAGTTTCATATTGTGGAGGCTCAGACTTTCAAAGCATTCTTGGAGGTGGGTGATATTTTCCTGCCTTTCGAGAGACTTTACGAGCATATCGTCGATGTATACCTCCATATTTTTTTCGAGCTTCTCCGAGAACATACGGTTGACTAGCCGTTGATAGGTTGCGTCAGCATTCTTAAGACCGAACGGCATTACCATGTAACAGTAAGTGCCGCGATCGGTTATGAACGCATTTTTTTCTTGGTTGTTGGGGTTCATCCTGATCTGATTGTTCCTGGAGAAGGCCTCCATAAAGGATAAAAGTCTGTTCCCTGCCGTTGCTTCAATTAAGCAGTAGATGTGTGCCAGTGGAAAGCTATCCTTTGGGCACTCTTTGTAGATATTGGTGAAATTGACGCAAACACGCCACTTTTCGTTCTTCTTTTTGACAACGACCTGGTTAGCGAGCCATTCGGGATACCTGACCTCTGTTATGGATCCTAATTTGAGGATTTTTTCAACCTCGTCGTTAACCGCATCAGCACGTTCTAGTCCCAACTTTCATCTTTTTTGTTTGACGGGTTTGAAAGTTGGGTCGACGTTGAGTTCATGACACGTGGTGTTGATGTCAATCCCTGGCATGTCTTCTGCGGTCCTTGCGAACGTATGCAAGTTCTTTTTCAGAAAAGCTATGATCTCGATCTCCAAAGACTCGCTCAAGTTTTGTGCCGATTTCTACGCAGCGGTCCGGGAATGATTCGTCTAGGCACACCGAGAAGACGGATTCATAAGTCGGCTCAAATTTTTATTCCAAAGCTTCGATCACTCGTGACTGCCAAAAGATTTCATCTTGTTCAGGGGCATTGTCAGCGACAAACCATTTCTTTTTCTTTTTGGGCGGAATCTCTACTGACGGTTTTTTACGTTTTGATTATGTTGCGAAGCAGACTTGTAAAATTCTTCGATCTCCCCAGATGGTCGCGATTCCGTGAAGTGTTGGTAATTTGAGACACATGTGGTATAACGGGACATCCTGCGACGAATTCAGCCATGGAGTCCCCACGATCGCGTTATATGATGTGGGTCGATCGATGATCAGGAACTCCACGATTTTTGTTATGATGTCGGCTCTAACCGAGAGGTTGATTATGCCGAGAGTCATGGTAGCCTCCTGATATAGCCTATTTATTACCAGTTTTAGACCATGTTATAGGCTCTAATTAGGTTATGCTATGTGTGTCTAGGCTATGTTTTGAGGTCTTTATAGGTCAAGGTACGTTTTGGAGATATATGGAGATACTTAGAGCATTTGGAGCATTTAGAGGAGAATAATTCGTAGCTGATCATTGAGAGAGTCAAAGTACAAGATTACCATCGATAGACGACACAACTTTGGCGTCGACCAATGCTACATGACCAAGATAGATTGATGTTTCACATCTGCCATCGATCGATGTCCAATCCGCAGACAGTCGATTTTCAAACTCAAGTTACAGACATGACACAAGATTATAAGATTACCCTTGGACGAGTTTTGACCTAGACATTAGGATTTTATATTTATACTTTATGTATTGCACCAGAAAAGTGTGCAAGGTGGGCAGAGTGTCCAGAGTGGGCTAGGTGCCTAGGTTTTATGGCAAAGTGTGTGTGTGCACCACCTCACCATAGTTTTAGGATTTATTTAGGGAGAAAATTCATAACTCCTTAGGAGATTTGTATTGAAACCCCAGTATTTTATCTATGCATTATATTCAGATTATTATTTTTACTTTAATTATGTCTGAGTAGTTATCAAATATATTTAGGGTATATTAATGGTACTGATGGATTAGCCAAACAATAGAATTGTTAGGATCATTATTAGATCTATTAATAGAATTGTGTTTCTTGGCTGTGTTCTAGATTAGCTAACTAGAACCCTGATAATATGATAGCTAGGCGCAAGCGAGAGCATGGTCTACTACCGAAATTTATTCTGTTGAGCTTGGTTGCTAGAAACAAACGAGAGTTGATTTAGTTAATCTAGTGAACTTATCGAATTATGTCATAAACCTTGACTCAAGAAACCATCGATCGACGCAGGATCATTGCCATCGATCGATGGTCATTCCGTGTCAACAAGCAAGAGCTAAGATATTGGACTTTGTCAATAGATTAGACTTACATGCGAGAGCTGGTATCTTTTACATCATATATCGAGTTCCATGATTAAATTCCATTAACTTTTATCTTCTATAATCCACTTGCCTAAAATCCTAGATCTAGCATATTTACATTTGCATCTAGTTAATTTATTAGCATATTTCCATATTTAGATTATTTGCATATTTCCATATTGCATCTATACCTTCTAATAAGGAATATTTTCTTGACCTGATTACTTGTTATTAATATATATAGTTACCTAGCTTAGTATTTAGAAATAAGAAATATATTGTGTGTCATTGTTCTCTGTGGATTCTATCCCTAAGTAATAAACCTGATCTCTCTTAACAAGAGTATTATTTTGTGTGTTAGGATTAATAGTTAATTTGACAGTTATTTGTTTAGGATATTTATATACAGTTAGAACATAAAAACACCATCACGTCAAATTTGGCGCCGTTGCCGTGGAAAATTGATCGCCATTAGATATATTTTCTAGGATTTAATATAGGTTTGTTACTTTCATGTTACTGATTTTTCTTTTTCTTTGTTTTTCAGGTGCATGCAGAAGAGTACCATGAGCATCAAAGGACAAGAATTACTGTTCTCAGACCCATAGAAACTCGAACGTACGTCCGCAAAGAAAGACGACAAGAATCGATCGACAGCATCTACTCAGAGAACGCTGGCTGACTACAACCGTCCAGACCAGTTCTACGCCAACAGATCCGCCATTCGCCCTCCAAATTTTCAGAGAAACGATTTTG